>APFE030434902.1:5382-23316 GCA_000404065.3 Pinus taeda | reverse complement strand
ATATATTTTCATGACTAAGGTCGATTAACCTTGAAATTTAACTTTTAATTAACCATCTTCCATTAATAATTTTCAAAAACGAAGTAATACCATGTCATTCAAACATTTTCTTGAAATTTAATTTTGGTGTTGACATCAATAATTTTCAATAATGAAGTAATGGTATGCGATTCAAACCTTTTCGGTGAATGGTAGCTGTGCACAATGCTCTTTATATGTGCATGATGCACGGACCAGAGAATACATTTCTCTCTCATACCACAAAGTAATGGTATGCAATTCAAACCTTTTACATGAATGATAGCTATGTACAATGCTCTTTACAAGGACCAGAGAATACATTTCTCTCTCATACCACCATCTTATTTTGTACAAGGAGGTTTATGGTGGATGGCCAAAATGGCCAGAAATGTTTTTATAGATTAAGTGGGGAGATTTAGTCCTATGGTTTTGTAGTCCAATCCATAAAAAAAAATTACGTACTTTCTTCGGTTGAAAAAAAAATGACAAGAAAGTCACTTTTTCCCATTCCCATGACTGGCACAGGGCCACATAAATGCTTTCTTAGAGCTCTCAAAGGCTCTCGCTATCCACGCCCACAAAGTCTCCTTCCTCTCAACGCCTGTTAACATTTCCAGGATCAAGCTGTCCTAAGAGTTTCAAGAGTGGCACGGCCGGACCGATCTGCTGGAACTTTTGCTAATGATGATCAATTTCAGAAAATATGGATCGGTTCCAGACATATGTGAAAGGCAATGCCCTTCAGGGAATCGCTTTTTAAGAGAATCTGCTTGTCAAGAGATGGAAAGATTCCAAAATTCCCAAGGCAATGTCCAAGACACCATCTGTAACGCCCTGGCAAACCGGGCGGGCACACGACGGTGGGTGGGCACCCCGCACGACGGGCGAACACACCTTCACACGACGGTTAAGCAGTGGGCACGACCCGGGCAGGTGTGCACGATGGTGAGCGGGCGCCCCGCACGATGGGCGGGTGACCCGTGCACGGTGGACAAACACCGGGCGAGGCTATACGGAGGATTATGGCGTGCAGGCAAACAAAGCTGGCGGAAGAAACGGGCGCCCCGTGCATGATGGGTGGGCTACCCGAGGGCGACCCGCGCCTGAGGGGCGGGCAACCCAAACGAAGATACGGTGATAGCTTGGGTTTCGGCAATTTGCCACAGGTCGAGGTGCGGGCAAGGTCGCACACAGGGTGCGCCCGCCCAGTACCGGTTCGTGCAGCGGATATATATATATATATATCGGTGTGGAGTTTGGCGGTGGGCTATGCACGGGGTGCACCCACCCGCCCACAGAACGGTCATACAGCAGATATATATATAGCGGGTGTTGTATTCGGTGGTGGGCTGTGCACAGGGTGCGCCCACCCGCCCGATGAACGGGTTGAGCAGCATGGACATAACAGTAAGGGCACACGGGTAGTGCCGCCCGAACGCAGGTCGTGTAACAGTAAGGCGTGCACGGGTAGTGCCGCCCGAACGCGGGTTTGAACGACAGCGACAGCATGGGGTCGAACGACAGTGGACAGCACGGGTGCAAACGACAGCGGCAGCGTGGGTTCGAACGACAGCAGGCAGCGCGAGTTCGAGCGACAGCGGGCGGCGAGGTCCGAACAACAGCAATTGTGCACGGTGAACGGGCGACCGGGTGGACAGCCCAACCGTGTGACAAAAGGCTGTGAGAAGTGCGACGAGCAGCAATGTCACTTAGTGCGAAAAATGGAAGGGCCGAAAGGTTATACCTTTGGCGTGGGTCAGCTTTGCACATAGCAAAGGCCGACCCGCCAAAGAGGTTAACACATGGCGTTTCAACATAATTTATGGGGTCGGCTTTAAGAACTGACACCTCTCACAAGTGGGCTGGCAAGCGTATATATGAGTGAACGCAAAGGCTCATTTGGACATCAAGCAATCTTCGCTCAAGTCTTGAACAAAGACAAGAAGTGCGCAAATCTTAAAGGGTAATGTGCATGCCTTATGTGCATAAGGAATAAGAAAAGGACGTAGTTTTGTCTCGGTCGAACTTGGCAAGGAGGCCGTGAACGAATAGAGGTCGTGGAGCAGGTTTATGTCGGACTTAAGGCAGAGGTCTGCGTTTCAGTTGTGCGCCCTCTAGCCGTGAGGAGTTAGCATATGGTTAAGGCTGTTCTACGCCTTTGTTGTAAACGAATTCTATTGTGGCCTTGGGTTTACGCCAGGCACACTTGTATTGTAATGTTGAAAAATCTGTTATAATATATTGTGGGTAGACTTTACCGGGAGTTGCCCCTCCCTCTATAATTGTGTGCAATTGTTATGTTTTGGGTTTAATTGCATATCGGTTATGAATGTTTTAAGTGTAAATATAAACGGTTATACTTGGTTCACAATAATAAACTAAGTACAGTTATATGGAAGGCGTAGTCCATATGCACGATTATTGACCAAATAACATGCACGGTGGTGCCGCACCCGCCCAATAAGAAAAAAAAAGATTGGGGGCGTGACAGGTGGTATCAGAGCCAAGTTGCTCGACAAGGTTCTTGCAGGTGACTTAGAAAATACAGTGGATGGTTGACACTAGGTCACAAAAGAGCAAGAAGATGGCATCTAACTCTCAAGCTGGGTCTAGTCATGCGATGAAGGACGCAGTGAGGGATACTACTCTTGAATTCATGGAAAAGGTAATTGTGAGGATGGAGACTTTGGAGAACTCTTGGAACCAAGAGGTGGACTCACTCACTAAGGAACGGGAGACCATCTCAAAGGTCAAGGAAGAGCTTGAAGAACTCCGTAAACAGCATGATGAGCTCAAGACACAATACGAGTACACTGATTTCTTGTGTACACAACTTGAAGGAAGGGTCAAAGAGGTCGAAGAATCAAGGGATCAGGGTCTTGCAGAGATCGTGAACTTGAAAGGAACTCTTGACAAAACAGACAAAGCTCTTGAGGAAGCCAAAGACGAGATTTCGGTATTGAAAAGGGTCGTGAGGCACAACTCAGGTGGAGGAGTGCCCCACGTAAAGGTCAAGGAACCAGAGTCTTATGATGGTACAAGGAGCGCAAAGGTTCTTGGCAACTTCTTATGGGACATGGAGCAGCACCTAGAACGGTTAGGCCTACCTGAAGGGGAGGCACAAGTCAAGATGGCCGCTCAGTTCCTAACAAATGATGCCAAGATGTGGTGGCGAAGGAGGGCAGATCAGATTATCAATGGTAATGTTGATGACATCACTTCGTGGGAGGACATGAAGAAGGCCTTGCAGTCCCATTTCAGTCCTCAAGATGAAACTTGGGAAGCAAGGACAAAAATCAAGTTCATCAAACAAACCGGAAGCTTACAAGCATATCAGCGAGAGTTTTCAAGCGCAGCATTGGAACTTCCCGACATGGCCGAGAGGGACAAAGTTTTCAATTTTATTATTGGGTTGAAGCCTTGGGCGCGTAATGAGGTGAAGAGACAGAAAATTAGAATGCTTGAAGAAGCCTTCGCTGCGGTTGACAGATCAGTAGATCACTATGATGAGACTTCCAATGAGAAAAAGAAGTCTGATAAACCAAAAGAAAAGAAGAAGGAGGATGCTTCAAAGTCGGATGATAATCCAAAAGAGAAGAAGCCTTTGAAATGCTAGCTATGTGCAGGACCACATGTGGTTAAGAATTTCCCTTCTAAACCAAAGGTGGCCGCTGCTGCACAAGCGGATGAAGATGACAACGCTTCTGTAGGGATGATGCAGATCCTCGGAGCCTCTGCTACTACAGAAGTGACTTCCAGGAGGGATCCGGAAAGAAATAGGCTGGAGTATGTTCAGATGAAGATTGGTGAGGTCGAAGTACTCACTATGGTTGACAGTGGGGCTTTACACAACTTCATGAGTGAAGACACCGCAAGGAGACTTGGACTGAAATTTGTGCCGGTGAAGGCACAGATGAAGATCGTAAATTCTCCCCCGATGGCGATCCTTGGTATAGCTGAAAAGGTAGACACCACACTTGGTGAATGGTCCGGGAAAGTGGACTTCACCATCGTACGGATTGATGACTATGAGGCCGTATTAGGGATGGAATTCATGAAACAATTTGAGGCTATGGTTGTACCGCATCTGAGGAAGCTCTTCATTTATGATGGAAGGGAGGATGTGCTTGTGGGTGTTCCAACCATGGGTGTAACAAAACCTGATCATAAACTAGGAGGTATGCAGATGGATGATAAGGAAAAGGCGAACAAGCGGTTGTCTACTGTTGAGACAAAGCTTGTGGAACAAGCATTGGTCATCCGATCACTTTCGGATAGCATCTTGGACTTATTAAGAAGGCTAGAGATAGTAGAGGACGATGATGATGAGGACGAGGTATATGTGAGGCCAAATATCCAGAAGGAAGATCGGGAAGCATATCTACAACGGATGGAGGTTGAGGATCCAGACAGATGGATCGAACTGATTAGTAACGGAGAGCCCCCCGGCTCATCTCCCTTCACATCCTCTTAGATGACATAGAGGATGGGGCTCATTGTTGGCTGCTCAAGGCAGTGAGCCCTCAACATGATTGAGCAAGTATGATGATCCCAACATGCAGCAGAAAGATGGACCTGAGAAAGGGATCATGAAGATAAGTGTTGACACATGACCAGGGTGTGTAACACTTAATGATACACTTGGGCAGTTTACGCATGGAGACGGTGACCTGATGGAGATAGGACCTTATATATATGCGGTGCCCTATGCGGAGGGGTCTACATCACGGTTAGCAGCAATCTTGGTAGGGAGCTACAGGGATGATATGTTGTCGGGACAACAACGTTTTCGGGTGGAGGAGAGTGTAACGACCTGGCAAACCGGGCGGGCACACGACGGTGGGCGGGCGCCCCGCACGACGGGCGAACACACCTTCACACGACGGTTAAGCAGTGGGCACGACCCGGGCAGGTGTGCACGATGGTGAGCGGGCGCCCCGCACGATGGGCGGGCAACCCGTGCACGGTGGACAAACACCGTGCGAGGCTATACGGAGGATTATGGCATGCAGGCAAACAAAGCTGGCAGAAGAAACGGGCACCCCGCGCACGATGGGCGGGCGACCCGAGGGCAACCCGCGCCTGAGGGGCGGGTGACCCGAACGGAGATACGGTGATAGCTCGGGTTTCGGCAGTTTGCCACAGGTCGAGGTGCGGGCAAGGTCGCACACAGGGTGCGCCCACCCGGCACCGGTTCGTCCAGCGGATATATATATATATATTGGTGTGGAGTTTGGCGGTGGGCTGTGCACTGGGTGCGCCCACCCGCCCACGGAACGGTCGTGCAGCAGATATATATATAGCGAGTGTTGTATTCGACGGGTCGAGCAGCATGCACATAACAGTAAGGGCGCACGGGTAGTGCCGCCCGAACGCAGGTCGTGTAACAGTAAGGCGTGCATGGGTAGTGCCGCCCGAACGCAGATTGGCAGCATTGGCATAACAGTGAGGGCGCACGAGTAGTGCTTTCCGAACGCAAGTCATGCAGCATTGATAAACAGTGAGACGTGCACGGGTAGTGCCGCCCGAACGCGGGGTTGAACGACAGCGGCAGCATGGGGTCGAACGACAGCGGACAGCACGGGTGCAAACGACAGCGGCAGCGTGGGTTCGAACGATAGCAGGCAGTGCGGGTTCAAGCGACAGCGGGCGGCGAGGTCCGAACAAGAGCAATTGCGCACGGTGAATGGGCGACCGGGTGTACAGCCCAACCGTGTGACAAAAGGCTGTGAGAAGTGCGACGAGCAGCAATGTCACTTAGTGCGAAAAATGGAAGGGCCGAAAGGTTATACCTTTGGTGTGGGTCGGCTTTGCACATAGCAAAGGCCGACCCGCCAAAGAAGTTAACACATGGCGTTTCAACATAATTTATGGGGTCGGCTTTAAGAACCGACACCCCTCACAAGTGGGCTGGCAAGCGTATATATGAGTGAACGCAAAGGCTCATTTGGACATCAAGCAATCTTCGCTCAAGTTTTGAACAAAGACAAGAAGTGCGCAAATCTTAAAGGGTAATGCGCATGCCTTATGCGCATAAGGAATAAGAAAAGGACGCAGTTTTGTCTCGGTCGAACTTGGCAAGGAGGCCGTGAACGAACAGAGGTCGTGGAGCAGGTTTATGCCGGACTTAAGGCAAAGATCTGCGTTTCGGTTGTGCGCCCTCTAGCCGTGAGGAGTTAGCATATGGTTAAGGCTGTTCTACGCCTTTGTTGTAAACGAATTCTAGTGTGGCCTTGGCTTTACGCCAGGCACACTTGTATTGTAATGTTGAAAAATCTGTTATAATATATTGTGGGCAGACTTTACCGAGAGTTGCCCCTCCCTCTATAATTGTGTGCAATTGTTATGTTTTGGGTTTAATTGCATATCGGTTATGAATGTTTTAAGTGTAAATATAAACAGTTATACTTGGTTCACAATAATAATCTAAGTACGGTTATATGGAAGGCGTAGTCCATATTCACGATTATTGACCAAATAACGTGCACGGTGGTGCCGCACCCGCCCGAAAAAAAAAAGATTGGGGGCGTGACATCATCCCTCTGTGATAAGGCCATATAACTCAAACGATATCCATCCATCATTCTATTGGCTGTTACCATCCCAAATCCAGACAATGTCTTTGAGAGCCGGTCTCAGCTCTTGGCTGCACAACTTACTGTACTCCGGCGTATCTCCCCCGGCCTTGTGAAGCTTCACCATGAAGAGCGAGGCTGTGATTTCAAAAATCTGGACATCGATGGACAAATGACCCTTCATCCCCACCTCGGAACCCTGGAGCTTCATCTTGCAATCCTCGGTCTTCTTGACGCTGAATCGGAACACTTTGGCGATCTCCTCCAGTTTTGATATTATGGTCGACGCCGGTTGAGTTGATGTGAACCACAACTCCTGCTTC
Organism: Pinus taeda; assembly: GCA_000404065.3. Classification (NCBI taxonomy): domain Eukaryota; kingdom Viridiplantae; phylum Streptophyta; class Pinopsida; order Pinales; family Pinaceae; genus Pinus; species Pinus taeda. The sequence continues at coordinate 16,397 of APFE030434902.1, read as the reverse complement.
ACGATCTTCTCCTCGAATAAACCCGAGAGATTGAACGCCGACGACAGGGAGATTATGTCGAAGGCGTTGAAACGGGCCGGAAGAACAAAGAACGCCAACTCGATATTGTCGGGTTGTGGGGGTTTGAAGCCCAACCGAAACCAGGGGACCTCCATGAGCTGCGTAACGGTGATCCTCGTTTGGGGATTGTGGTCCAGCAATCGGAAGATGAGCCGCCGGAGATCCGAGCAGAACCAGGGCGGGCACTTGAAGTTGCCCTTGTTGATTTTCTTATACAGTGCCATAACATTCGCGTCCCGGAATTGCAGATAACCCGCCCTGAGCACGAACAGTATGATCCCACATGACCAGATGTCGGCGTTCGCGCCGTTGTAGCCCTTCATCGTTATGACCTCTGGCGCCACGTACGCCGGCGTGCCGCACGCTGTGTGCAGAAGCCCGTCCGGTCTAAATTGCTCCGGTAGTGCGCTGAGCCCAAAGTCGCAGACCTTCATGTCCCCATTGTCGTCTAATAACAAGTTCTCCGGCTTCAGGTCTCGGTGGTACACGCCCCGGCTGTGGCAGAAATTCACCGCGCTGATCAGTTGTTGAAAATACTTCCTCGCCTCCTCTTCTTTCAATTTACCCTTTTTGGCGACCTTGTTAAAGAGCTCGCCGCCCTTAACGTACTCCATGACGATATAAATCTTGGACTTGCTGGCGATGACATCGTGAAGCCGAACGATGTTGGGGTGTCGGACCAATTTCATTACGGAGATTTCCCGTTTAATCTGCTCGCTCATCCCGACCTCCAGGATTTTTCGTTTGTCCATTACCTTAATGGCAACGTTCTCACGGGTTTCGAGATTTCTAGCGTGGTAGACCTTGGCAAACGTCCCTTGTCCCAACAAGCGCCCTAATTCATACTTTTCCATCAGAACATTGAGCTTCATCTTAATCTAAAAACTAAAATCAGAAATCCTTGTGGATTAAAACTGCTGCTCAGGCGTCTACCCCGTCTCAGGCCTGTCGAGTTTCTCCGGCATACGTTCCATTGCACTTGGCGTAGTTGGGATGTGTTCTGGTAGAGCCCGGCACAGCCTGCGTAGGAGTTCTGATAGCCTCTATTTTATTATGGAAGACAAGTAGCCTAGCATAAACCCTTTAGATCATGTTAATATTCGGGAAAAAGCCTGAGTGTTAACGTATTCAACAACGTATCCAAGAGTCGTGATCACTGGAATTAGGTGAGGAAGGGACAACCTATCATCTTGGGCTCTTTGCTTTTGTGTTACGATTCATGCCACGTCTCTTTCCATCGATTTCATTCTTGTATCATACCGTACCGTATGCGATAAATCTCTCCGCTTAACTTGGTTGGCCGGCTTTCCCTTTTTTTAAATGAATTTGTGATCTCACCATGGCATTTGATTATAGTTTTTAATGTTCATATGGAGTTTCATTTTTTTAATATACTAATGAAATATTTGGTTTATTAAAAGTTTAAATTATATGTTGGTTTTGAAATCATTTTATATATATATATATAAATACTATATAATATTATATATATATATATATTAAATTATAAATAATAATAATAATATTTTGTAACTCATTTTAATTTTAATTTTAACTATAAATTAAACCTGGATTAATTTTATTATGTTTTTTTTGTAGACATCAAATTTAAAAATGTAACTTGATTTTACTTTACTTACATATTACATATGTATCATGATTTTAGAATTTGAATTTTTAGTTGTATGTATCATTATTTTAAAATTGGAAACTTTTTAGTGTTGCTTTCCAGGGATTAAACATTTAGTGAAATGGTTTATCATTCAATTTTCCAAACTCTAGAAGTTTAAGACTAACCATAATTGAATTAATATTGTTTTTTTGTGCAATTATATAGAAAATTGTAAAATGTAAGTGTGAATTGTTTATAATTTTAAAATGTGAATTAATGTATTTTAGAATTTGGCTAAATTTTTAATAATTAGGTAGAGGTTTTATTTTTAAATTAAAATTAAGAAATTTCATAATAATGAAGATCCAAAAAATAGTAGTTATAATAAACTTTTTATTATTATTTATAAAATACAAGTTTTATGTACTTCACAAATTTCATGTTTTTTAGATTGATTTTCGAAATGTAAGGGATTGCAAATTGTTTTGGTTCCATTGATGAGAAAGTTAACAAACTCCATAGCAAACATGTTAATATAAAGAAATTTTATAACAATGAAGATAATGTTTTTCTAGATTGATTTTCAAAATATAAGAGATTGAAAAGAGTTTTGAATCCATTGATTGTAGAGTTAACAAACTCCATAGTAAACATGTCAACATAAAGAAATTTTATAACAATGATGATATGCTTTTGTTATTAGAAGTATCTAGAAAATGTCTTCACCACCATCACATAAATGTATTAGTTGTTGATGAGCTTTGAACCAACTAATGCAGTTCATCATCAAGATAATAAGAAGGATAAAATTTGATTCAATATAGATATATAAAGAAGAAAAATAAAAAAATAAAAATCATTGTTAGAAAAAATATTAAAACTAATCAATTAACGGTTAAGAAATAATAATAATAATATAAAAAATATAATATTTATAATATTTATAAAATGGATAAATAATAATTATATAAAAAAAAACATTATAATTTATTTATAACAATTTATAAAATACATTTTAAGGAATATTTTATTAAATTTAGGGGAATAAAATATTAATTATTAAAATAATATAATATTAAAATAATAAATAAACATAAATAGAATAAAAATAAATATATATTACATTTTTAGACACTAAAATGAAAGTAAAATTAACGATTATATCTTATATGTTATGTTATATATATATATATAATATATAATATATATATATATATATAGTATATATATATACTATTTCCATTATATATATGAAATCATTTCATATATATTATAGCTAAGAAATGAGAAGAAATAAAGACAAAAAAAAATAGAACACCCAAACATTAAAATTTCTTGCAATTTGAATCAATAAACAAGTGGAGTGGCACATGCTTTCCTCTAGCCCCCACATACTGCTCACTAATATTTCTAGGTTTGGACAAAGGTGCATATTTAATGGTGATCACATGGCACTATCTAGTGAGGATGGGATAAATTATGTTTGCTTGGGGTGATGTTTATTTATCCTAGTTATTATTCCACCTCTTTTGTCTCGTGGTATCATTGAGCCATGGTAATTTTTCTATAACTTTGATGATCTGGTTATTGGCTCTATTTATCATTGGTATGTTAGTTGGTTTTTTTTCACTCTCTTTATTTTTTTGTAGTATTGAGTTCAAACTATTTCACCATAGATGGACATTGGCACACCATACAATGCTCCCCATACAAAATTGTAGACTTTCATCAAGTTATGAGAAAGGCTCTGCAACATTCAAGGACTAGCAATGTCACAACTAAAACAGAGTATCGCCTTAATTAGAAGCTCATCTTGTCCACAAATATAAGTTTTAAAAATTTATAGCAAGTAATGCATGCAAATTCTTTATATATGGGAAATTAAGAATGGTAGGAACGCATAATGCTTAGAGATTTACTATGGAAACCACTAACTAGAAAACGAAAAAAAATAATTATTAGAGTTACGCCTCTAACTTTCTTTATCATCTCTCTTTATCATTTACAAATATATATGATCCCATGGTATACAAAACCATAATATATTCAACGAGATTATATTTCTTTACCATAATTATGTTACAATGGGTTGAAATACCATTGGCTAAAAAATCACTAAAACCATGCTAAAAGGGAACAAAACAATGCAAAATAAATAAATAAAAACTCAAAAAACTTTTCGGCATAAACCACCCTTACTCCAATGTTAGTAATACATGAGACTAATCATGTAAAGAATATAAAACATACCTAACAATATTCCACTTATTTTTTCCTTTACATACAAGTGTCATAAGATTACATGATTAATATAATATTGGAAGACCTAGCACGCGTGCACTCTACAATTGCTACGACCGCCATCAACAGCGCTCTGGTTTGTGCTCGATTCTCTCCAGATGGCCCCTCCGGAGGCTCCACCGGAGGAGGCCGCTCAGCAACTGGCTTTCTCAACACTCATAAACTCTTTGCCGCCCCAACAAGCTCGCCCTGCCATTTCTAAATTCGTAAAAAAAATAGAGGGATTGCAAGAGGTCTCCCTTCCTCCTACTTTGCGTAGAATGGCTGCACTTGCTTTGGCAGAAAAGGGTCTGATAGGGCAATTCACAGGCCTTTGGCCCTCACCAAAAACTGTTCAGAGGTGGGTGGAAAGAAATTGGGCGGACAAAATACAAGGGAAAATTGCTATTAGATTCTGTGGGAAGGGATACTTCACCTTCCACTTCGAGACAAAGAAGGACAAGGACCTGATATTTCGCAATGGGCCATATTTTATGGACTCCAGAGGTTTGTACTTAAACAAATGGATGTTAGATTTCGATCCAGAGCTTGATATTCCTAATGCGGTTCCTATTTGGGTTTGCCTCCCCCATCTCCCATTACATTGCTAGGGAGATGAATCTGTGTGCGCCATCGGAAATGCAGTCGGCAAATATATTGACAGGAGTGAGCCAAGAGACGAAATGCCTGCATGTGGCCATATCTGTGTCGAGGTTGACCTGGGAAAAGGACTTCCAGAAGCCATCAAGCTCAAAGTTGATGAATGGTCGCACATACAATAGCTCGATTACGAACAGATCCCCTTGAAGTGTAAGGTATGTCACGAGTATGGTCATTTTGCTAATCGATGTACTAAGCTCATTAATGCTGATAACAATACTCAAGAACAACAATGGGAAGTGGTAAAAAGGAAAAAATCAGCACCTAGCCCCATTTTACCCAATGAACCTAGACCTTCCTCTCTTAACCCTTCCGCCCAGATCCCATCTCCTCCTCCTTCCCCTCCTCATCGACCTCAATCCCCTGGATTGGAAAAATCCCTTCAATCTCCCCCATCATCCAATCCCTTCCAAGTTCTCTCCCTCCCTGAAGATGATCCTACCCCTTTGAATCCTCCTGAACATCCCTCTTCCCCTCATTCTATGACTTCCCTCCCCCCCCCTTTTATCAGACCCCCTCCCTCCTAGAATCACTCGCAGTAACTCCAAGGACCAGGGATCTTCCTTTGATGGTCAAAAGAAGCCGGGCAGAAAGACCTCAAAACAGCATAGGGATGAGAACGTGCAGAAAGATAGAGCCCTAGGTTTGCAGAATCCAATAGAATCTTACATTCAGGGCACAAAAGATCAAGAAATAACAAGCAGAGATAAGGGAGGCAGAGAACCTCCTCGAACCACAGGTCTGAAATGATCAAAATACTTTCATGGAACAGCAGGGGACTTGGGCACCCCTCCAAAACCAATGCTCTAAAAGATCTTATAGCATAGGAGAAACCATCCATCATCTTATTACAGGAAACAAAGCAAAGAGAACCAGAAATCAACAAGATCATTGAAAAGTATAAATGTTATAAAGGAAGCATATGTGAAGCTAGAGGGGCTTCTGGTGGAATTACTACCAACTAGAATCAAAATGAATGGAATAGTGAAGCTGATCTAATTGAACAACATTGGATAAAAACAGTTTTGAGAAATAACATTAGCAATCAGCAGATTGTCATTTTTAATGTTTATGTACCTAATCACTACAGGGATAAAGAAATCTGTTGGGAAGCTCTCAGTAAACACATTATGGAAGAAGATAACAACAACATCATATTAGGAGGTGACTTCAACTTAATTCTGCATGCCAATGAAAAGCGTGGGGGAAGCTTTCTGCCAGATCCTTTCAGAAACCAAATGGAAAACATAATGCACACTGGTGACTTGATAGATATAACTCCAAAAAATCGCAAGTACACATGGAGCAATCGTAGGCTGGGCAATAACAATATCATGGAGAGGTTGGACCGATTCTTGGTCAATATCTCCCTCCTATCAAATTTTTCAATAGTCAATTCCTCCATCTTTCCCTTTGTCGCTTCAAACCACTACCCAATCACTCTAGCACTAGATACACACTGCCCCCTAGGTCCGCTTCCATTCAAATATAATCACATTTGGAGTGATTATCAAGTAGCTCGAAACATCATCCAGCACACCTAGGGACAACATATTGAAGGTTCCCTAGGTTTCATATGGAAGAATAAATTAAGGAATGTGCAAAAAGCGCTCAGAAATTGGGCCAAATCGCACTACAATGAGCCTGAAAAGGAAAAACATGAGCTTAAATCCAAAATTACATAACTTCAATGTGCAATAGAACAAAAGGAATATTGCCAAAATGAAAAGATTCAAGAAGAAGAGCTGTACAATAAATTGAGCAAAATTAAAAGAGAGGAGGAAGAAAAGTGGCGCATTAAATCAAGGCAAATGTGGTTGGAAAGCGGGGACAATAATACATCTTTCACAAACAAGCCACTACAAGACAAGTCAGAAATACCATAACTGCCATTGTAGACAGTGCAGGGACTCAACATGTTGAACAAGCAGATATCAAAGGAGCAGCCACAGACCATTTTAAGGACCTCTTAACCGAAACAAAGGAGGAAGAATCTTATGATGATCTGCTACAACATTTGCCTACTAAAGTCACAATTGATCTGAACAAAAGCCTGATAGCAGAAATAAAAGAGGAAGAAATAGTGGAAGCAATCTGGAGCCTCCAGCCCAACAAGGCACCTAGACCGGATGGATTCCCAATTTGTTTTTACAGAGACTACTGGGAACTGATAAAGAAGGATCTCATCAAATACCTCAAGTGGATCCAGAAAAAGGCAAAATAGGTGGATATACAAATTCTACCCATTTGGCCCTCATTCCTAAGGAGAACCGCCCTTCCAATTTCTCTCACTTTAGGCCTATATCTTTATGCAATTCTTCATACAAAATCTTCACTAAAATCATAGCCTCTCGGCTCAAACCTCTTCTTCTGATGCTAATCTCTGAAAACCAAGGAGATTTTATGGCTAATAGACAAATTTCAGATTCTATTCTTTTGGTTCAAGAAGCCATCCATTCAAGTCATGCAAGGAATGAAAAAGGTTTTATTCTGAAACTAGACTTGGCCAATGCCTTTGACAGGGTAAGGCATTCATTCTTATTTGCAGTTCTTCAGAGGATGGGCTTCTCACCTCTCCTTATTAATGTCATAAGAGCCTGTATCTCTGGCCCATGGATCACTCTCCTCATCAACGGAAGACCTGGACCTTCCTTTCAATCCTCAAGAGGATTAAGACAAGGCTGTCCCTTATCCCCATATCTCTTCATCCTCATGGCAGAATCATTTAGCTGTGCGCTTGACCAAAAGAGGCAGTCAGGTCTCATCACGGGCATTAAGTTTGAAGATGGCATTAAAAACATAAATCACTCTCAATTCGTTGATGACACCCTATTGCTAGGGGGGGGCGACCACCATTATAGCAAGAAGATTCAAATCCCTACTAGACAAATTTATGAGATATTCAGGAGGTCAAATAAATCACCTCAAAAGCTGCATTTATGGATGGAATTCTTCACCTCAAACGATTCACAGCATTGCCAACATTTTTGGTGTCCCCTGCAAGTTAAATTGGGACTACTTTAGTTACTTGGGAATGCCGGTAAGCATAGGGAATGCAAAGACAGGTGTTTGGGATTTAACATTAGACAAAATGAAAAGGAAAGTTTAGAAATGGGGAACACTGTGGCTCAATCCAGCTGGGTGACAGGTGCTTCTAAAATCAGGCCTCTCCTCCCTTCCCCTCTATCAATTTTCCCTGGCACAAGCCCCAGCTTCATTCCACCGAAAAATGGATAGCATTCTCAGATTTTTTCTTTGGCAAGGGGGCAAGAATGAAAAGAAAAAATACAACCTAGTAAAATGGAAACAAGTCATTCAAAGCCCAGAGAATGGAGGTCTTGGCATAAGATCCCCATCTCTCATGAATTTAGCATTTGGTGGAAAGTTGATTTGGAGACTTCTGGACAATCAAACAGCCTGGTGGAAAAAAGTCCTGGAGACAAAATATCTCAATCAATCAAGGCTGCATATACTCACTTCTGAGATCCCCAATAGAAATTGTACAAAGATATGGAAGCTTTGCAAAAAAGCCATTGCATTCATGGCGCAAAATGTCTCCAAAGTGCTAAAAGGAGGTGAAACAGTGAACTTTGGTTTGGATAAAATCATGTGGAACCCACCCATAAATAGTCTCCCAGGTATGGATCCTATAATTCATTATTTACAAAGCAAAGGTATATCTAATCTGAGCCAAATCTCTCAATGGAATGTATCATCCAATGTTTGGATACGATGGGAATTTCCCCCCATCCCCCACCATCTTAAAGGTAGCTTCGATTCTTTTTGCAACCACCTGCACAGTATTGCGCCCACCATCAAAGGTGAAAAGGATGAGTTCCGATGGGATCCTACAGGAACCAATTATTCAACCAAAGCAAGTTACAACTATATGAGTAGCAAGGAATACCCAACTACTGTTTGGACACACTGGAAGATTTTAAAAAGAGCTGAAGCAATTCCAAAAGTCAAATTTTTCATGTGGACACTCCTGCACGGGAAATCACTAACTGCAGAGAATCTCAAGAAAAGAGGCATTGTTGGACCCTCTAGATGTCACAACTGTAAAGTTGCAGAGGAATCCATATAGCACTTATTTATTTCCTGTCCCTTTGCAACCTCATCCTGGAACAACATCATTCCCTCTGCACCCCCCATTTGGAATTCTCAACATTCCATTGACGAAGCTCTAAATAACTGGAGGAGAAATTATCCTTGGCAATCAGTGAAGCAAAATCCAGCTAAAAGAGTTTGGAACGCCATCCCTTTTGCTCTTCTGTGGCGTATATGGATTGTTGGAAACAACATGATATTCTGAGATAAAACAACTACAACCAGGCACATTCTCATTAAAGCATCAGGCCTGGCTTCGGAAACCATAGCATCCAAGACAACAAAAAAAATTGACCCCACCAGTCTATGGGCAGAGGAACGAAGTTTCATTTGGAACCTTATTGACAGGACCAGTAATACTTCAACAATAAAAATCAGTAAGTTCAGAGGCAAAGCCAACAATCTTGAATGGAAAATCAGCCTAACAAAGGAAGAATTCAGTAAATGGCTCCAATCAAACAAATCTCATTCCTTATTCTTTGATGGAGCTTCTAAATCTAATCCGGGAGCAACAAGAGCAGGGGGCATCATTCTCAATCCTTCAGGCATACCAGTGTCCTCTTTTGAATGGGGTTTGGGAAATTTAACCAACAACAGAGTTGAAACTTTGGGCCTCTACCAAGGCACCCTTCAACTTCAGATCCAAGGGATTAAAAAAGCCCTCATTTTTGGTGATTTTGCCATCATAATAAGCTTAATGAATAGCAATAGACACACATCCAACATTTTTTTACATCAAATCATCAATCGCTGTAAAAGTCTGCTATCTCAGGATTTGGAGTACCAATTCTTTCATGTCCTTCGCTTCAACAATCAAGATGCAGACAAAAGAGCCAGCCAAGCCTGCTCACGGGAAAGAGGAAGTATCCTATGCAACCACACAAACCTGCATCAATTCATTCCCTGATATTCATGATCGCTCCAAATTGACTCCCACCAATGAACTGCGCCTCTGCCACCAAGGACTCTGACCAAATCCAAAAGATATCTAATAACCACTGCAGCAAATCCCTGATTTTACAGTCGTATCACAACTTTGGAGATTTTGACATAGCAAATCAGATCTTGAACAGCAAAACCCGTGATCGCCCTGGCTCCCTCCTTGTGATCTGGTCCTCTCCTTGGGCCTGTCTGCCCGCTATATATTCCAGTAAGCCTCCTCCTCATCTCCACGGCCCTTCTCCCCTTTGTTCATTTGCCTTCGCTTCCCCCGTAGTGGTCCACATTAGGCTGAGCCTCGCCTCTATCTCCAGGTCTCCCCTAGATCGTTTCCTCCTCTTCAATTCAGTCACTCCCGCTTCTTGGTCCCTCTATCCCCCTGTTTTGCTCTGTTGTGGTTTATCCAGTTCGGCTTTAGTGCCCGGTTCTCAGATAGATAGCTCTCTCAGAACTGTTTTCAGATTTATAGTTGCAGTAAGTGTGTGCTCTTCTTCTAAGTCGCCTCAAGTTAGCGCTGAAGCTCTCCTTATGGATCGAAGCGAGGATTGCTTGCATTGCCGGGACTTCCAAGCCGAGATTGAACAAGTCAGAACTCATCAACGCCTGTTAGATGAGAAAATTGATGCTGCCACAAGGATCCTCACAACTAAATATGAGGCTGACCTCAATCTTTTTCTACACCGCATTTCCTCTCTGCAGGAGCAATTCAACGCTCTCTCAAATACCTGTGCACACATTCAAGAGTTAGTTGAGATCCTCAAGTTCATGATGGACAAGATCAACAGCTCAAACGGTCCAAGCACCAGCTCCTCCAGTGCCAGAGTGGCAGCAGTAGACAGCCATCCCGAGGCCTCCAATGCCCGACAGATCAGCCAAAGAAGCATCAACTAGATGTATTGCAAACTCAGCCTGCTGCTATCCCAATTTATCAGAATTTATACTTGTATTAGGACCTTTCAATCGAACAGTAAAAGCATTTTTTTGAACTACCATAATGTAATACAGCCACAAGCTAATTCTGTGAGCTCATCCTTTGTAAAACCAGAGATGTCTCCTATTAGTGTTTACATATATGTGCTCAATACTCCCACTACATGTGAAATATTTAGTTATTCGTTGGACCTCGTTGATGAAAAGGAACTCAACTAAGTTCAAATTTGCAGATTTCATAGACTGTTTCATTCACCCAATATCATAGCTTTTCAGCAGTCAAAGTGAACCAAGAGTGATCCAGGTGGATGTTGGTGGCCACCCACCTATCCCATTTGGACCCCCACAACTGTCTCTTTCAGTTTTTCAGTTTTCGTAAATGTAGCACAATTTACTATTTTTAGCAGTTTTTTCGGGTCCTGAA
>APFE030434900.1:6241-38472 GCA_000404065.3 Pinus taeda | reverse complement strand
TCTGCCCATAGTGCATTGACTAGTTTCTTGTGCCAATTTCTCTTGTTCTCCTCTAATATTTTCTTGATCATATTTACCAAGCTCTTGTTTGATGATTCTGCCAGCCCATTGCCTTGGGGATAATATGCAGTAGAGTGGCCCAGGGTGATGTGAAATTTGTGACAGAAACTAACCATCTTTTTAGATCTGAATGCAGCAGCATTATCTGTTATTATTTTGTCAGGGCATCCAAACCTAGCCAGGATATTTGTCTCCAGAAATTGTATAATGGTGGAGTCATTTGCTTGTCTACATGGGATTGCTTCAATCCACTTTGTGAAGTAATCTATTGCTATAAGAATCCACCTGTGCTGGCCTGAAGAGGAGGGATTGATTTCTCCAATGAAATCCAAGCCCCATTGCTGAAATGGTCTCTCTGTTGAAATAGGCCTTAGGGGTAAAGGCAACAGTTGTCTCTTTCCTTCAAACACTTGACATTTGTGACATGCAGTAGTAAATCTCTTGACATCAGAGAAAATAGTGGGCCAGTAATATCCAGCTCTTAGTATCTTGTTCACAGTGGCCTTCCAGTATAGATGCCCACCACAGTCTCCTGCATGAAACTCTTCCATGACTTTGCTAACTTCACTTTCAACCAAACAATTTAGCAAGATGCCCTCATGGTTTTTCCAAAGCAGATTTTCTTCCATGACACAGAATTTGGAGGCTTTCATTTTTAAAAACCTACATTTAGTTCTAGACAGTCCTGGGGGAGCACACAGGTTTTGCAACACATAGCAGATATCAGAATACCAAGGGGATTGCTCAAAGGCTACATTGATCTTTGGAGTCGCCAGCTCCTATTCATTTTCTAGTTGGTTTATGTCTAGGGCTTGGAAATTAGTTTCAGACATCAATTTGGCTAGGCCCTGCCCTTTTATGAGTTTTGTAGGTTTTATTTCTATGTCAAATTCCAAAATATTTGCTATCCACTTGCCTCTTTTACCTTCCATGTTCTCTTGTGTAAGTATATCTTTGACAATTGGTCTTGGCACATAGGCAATTATATGGGAATAAAGGATATAAATCCTAAAGTCCTTAATAGCTTTGACTAGGGCATAGGCTTGTTTTTCCATGATCTGATATTTGAGGGGTGCATCTCTTAGAGCTTTACTAAAGAACGCTATGGGTTTTTGATTTCCTAAATCATCTTTCTGTAGTAAAACTGCAGCAATTGTGTGTTCTGAAGCAAAGGAGAATATGATGAAGTCTCTATCAAACTGAGGGCTAGTTAGGACAGGAGTTTGGGTAAGAGCGAATTTGATGCTTTCAAAGGCTTGTTTAGCATCTACTGTCCATTTAACTTTGGAATCCTTTTTCAGCATGTTGTTAAGCAATCTGCTAAGCTCAACCAGGTTTGGGATAAATCTTCTTAAGAAGTTGATTTTCCCCAAAAAGGCCTGTAATTCCTTTATATTCCTGGGATGGGGCATGTGTTGGATGGCTTGGATTCTATCTGGATCAATTCTAATGCCATCCTTGGAGATAATGTGACCCAGTAACTTCCCTTCTTCTAGACCAAAAATGGATTTTTTGGGATTCAAAGAGATTCCATATTTTCTGCATTTTAGGAAGATCTGTCTCAAATGATTTATATGCTCTTGGTCTGATTTTGAGAAAGGTGTCAGGTCATCCAAGTAAATGACTAGAAAGTCACGAATCTCTTTGGAAAAAGCTATATCCATGGCTCTTTGAAATGTTTCCCCTGCATTTTTCAATCCAAAAGGCATTTTCACATATTTAAAGGTTCCCCATGGGGTTGTAAATGCAGTTTTGTCCTGATCCTCAGGATGGACTAAGATCTGGTTGAAACTTGAGAAGCCATCCATCAAGGAAATTCTTGATGCCCCTACCACTCTTTGCAGGATGTGATCCATCTTTGGTAGGGGATAGTTGTCCTTTAGTGATACTTGGTTGAGGTTCCTTAAATCAACACAGAGCCTAATTTCCCCAGTTTTCTTCCTTGTGGGAACCAAATTTGAAATCCAGTCAGAGAATCTAATTGGTGCTATAATACCTGCTTTGTGCATTTTTTGTACTTCTTGTTCCATTGCTGGGAGAAGTATAGGGTTAATCCTCCTAAGTTTTTGTTTAAAGGGTTTCTGATTTGGCTGTAATGGGATGGTGTGTTGTATTACAGATGTGTCATAGGATTTAAGATCTTCATAACTCCATGCAAACACATCTTGGAACTCCTTAAACAGGTCAATGTATTTGGGCTTTTGATCAGGAGGTAATGCAGCTGACAGTTTTACAATTTTAGGCTATTGAACTGTCCCTATGTTGTGCTCTTCAATGGTAGTGTTTAGGGGTTCAAATTTTGGTTTATTGGGGACATCATTAGAATCAAAGATATCTTCCAAAGGGGCTAAGCCTATTGGGATAAAATTGTTCTTTAATTGTATCACCTTAGTTTCACATTCAGGTATCTGCTCATATTCAATCTGTTGGATTTCTTGAATGTTATGCTGGTTGAAAATTGTAGGATTTAACATTTGTTTTGCTGTTTTGGGTGAAAGTACCTGGCTGTTGTTTTTACTGTGTATTTGTGATTGATTTGCTGGCTGAAGTATTTGTGATTGACTTGCTGGCTCAGTATCTATATTGAGGCCTGAAAATTCTTCCTGTAAAGTCAGAAAATTGTTGATTTGTGTGTCATTGTCAAATACTTGCCAGTCCTTTATGTTATTTGGGACTGATGGTCTATGTTTTACCTCAGCTGTGAAACGGTGATGGGGGTCAAAGGGCAGTTTGCAAGTACTTGCAAACATGGCTAGGCTATGAGCGTGCAGGTTTTGGGCCCTAGGAATTTTGGTAATCTGGAACTCAGCAAGGGACTTAAGTAACTCAGTGGCAACAGCTCTATAAGACCTGAGTATGTTGTCTTTTGTAACAAAATTTCCTTTGACCTGTTGGATGACCAAGTCCGAATCCCCTAGAATTGATATTCTAGTAATTTGCAGGGATTGTACCAATTTGAGGCCTAGTAGCAGGGCCTCGTATTCAGCCATATTGTTGGTACATCTGAAGTTTAGTCTGTAGGCCCTACCTTCTGCATGACTGCTTTCTTTATTGTGCACCCACACTCCTGCTCCTGCCCCTAGCTTGTTAACTGATCCATCAAATTCTAGGAACCATAGAGTTTCCTTTTTTAGGGGGTTTTGAATAATGTCTGTGTGGAATGGATTTGTGAGTTGGAGTATAGGATGATTTTTTGGCTCGGTTTGCATGACATCCTTCTCACTTGGTGGGATGGTTTTGGTTTTTAGAGGCGCCATTTTTTCATTATCTTGTTCAAGTATGGTGGTTTCACAGTTGTTTGTTTTGTGGTCTTGAATACTGGCATTGTTTGATTCAGTCAGTGTTTGGATATTAGGATCTTTTTGTTCAGCAGTTTGATTTGTTTTAATTATTTGAGCTTTTTCCTTGCTGTTGTTGTCTCTGTTGTCATTGAAAAGGATGTATGAGTCTATGTCAGAGTGGACAGCATAAATGGGAAAGTTTTGGGGCTTCTCTGTACTACTGACCATGTATTTCATTAGTGACTCTCTATTCAACTCTTGGGTTACCAAAGACTCGTGATAGTAGCATATAGATCATGTCTAGTTTGGAGAGACCGCTTTGAAGTTTTAGCTCCCATGATCTGACAGTAAATGCACCATATTTTGGGGTGGAATGCTCAGCCAACAACGCACAGTCCATATAGGAGTTGTTTTTGGTTGGATACTGGACTAAAGAAACACATAATCTTTTATTAGGCTGACAACTTGACTGGCTAGAGTCAAATGAGTAAGGTCCTTGTATGGTCTAGTGATATCCAATTTAGCCTTTCATCACCGGATTTTTGGCATCAGTCTGTGAGATGCACCTGAGTCAAACATTGCATTGTGTAATATTTTGTCATGCACATGCAGGCTGACATAAAAGGGTAGGATCCCTGAGCCTGCTACTTTTCCATCAACCTCTGGGCCAAAAAGCAGTTCAGGGGTGTCATCCAACACATTGACATTGTCCACATTATCTTTGTTTTTGTTATGAGTGAGTTGGAGAGACCTTTGAATCTGTTGTTTATAAACGTCATTTTTGGCTAGCTCTGCCAAGGGTATGGTTATTTTCAATTTTCCAATTTCAGTTTCCAAGTCAAAGGGTTTTTCAGTTTGTGTTTTAGTAGTATGGGTGAGCCTGCTTTCTTTGTCTGCTGAGGTTTGCTCTTGATTTTGGGGTTTATACTTGTCGATCACCTCTTGAGGCTCTTTACTTGGTTTAGAATGTTCAACTGAAGGAGCTGGTGAATTCGGTGTTTGTTCAGTGATGTCTTAAATAGTTATTTCTTTCGTGGGTGAATCAGTTGTGTTCGTTGGTTCCACTACTATGGCACTTTTGGGCTGTATTTTGTCTTTTGTTTTCTCAGGTAGTGTTACATTTACAGTCCTGCTTCTCAACTTGTACTGTTTATGAACCTCATAGACAGCAGTGTCATAGCCTTGTTTGAAATCAAATGATTCCCCTGAATTAGTCTGAAATTGTTTACTATCTTCTTCATCATGATCCTCTTGACTCAAGAAGACTTGGTGCTTATTGTCAAGCCCCATTAGGTGGATATGAGTGTCCTCCGCTTGTTCTTCGGATGTGGATGTTTCAGCATAATTTTCTTGAAATGGTGGTCTTATTTCAGGATCATTGTTGAATTTGCCCCCACTAGGATTTTGGTTTCTCCTAAAGTTTGGATTCCTGTTAGGGTTGTTTGGTGGTGCTTCCCATGAAGATTTTCTTTCCACAGATTCTACCCTGTCACCTAACCTCTTCATACCAGAAATTATTGCATCCAATTTTTGGTCCAAGGCAGAGGGTTCTTCTTTGAAAGCAACTCTCTTTTCCATTTTAGCCATGTTCCTCTTAGCAATCAGGTTTGCCTCAACTGTTACAACAACCTTTTGGGCTTCTTCGAGGGTTTGAGGAGCTCTTTCTTTTAACTGGTAGGCCATATCTGGGTCAAATCCATCTGGGAATTTGTATAAGGCTAAATCAGGGGGAGGTCTTAGGTTTTGAGGTATTGCATTGTATACATTATTAAATCGAGCACAGTATTCCAAAACTGTCTCTTGAAGGACCTCTGCTGATCAGCGGTCATATTTCACCAAGATATGGTAAGGGGTCCTTTTTCTCTCCCATCTTTTGTGAGGATTGGTAGAGCTCATCAGGGGTAGTGATGCTGTTTGCAGGCAGAGATCTAAACCATGTTCGCACATCCCCTGTTAAGCTTTGGACAAATATTCTCATCCTTACAGTTTCATCATCTATCTCATAATTTTCAAAATGATATTGCATTCTCTTGGCATGCTGAATGATTGAATAAGGACCAGTGGAGTCAAAGTATGCTATTTTGGCCTGATAATCTTGAGGTAAAGCCACTGGATTGGCAGGTAGTTGCAGAGGTGCATACCTGGCCATATTTGCTGGATTCTGGGGGTTGACTAGGACAACTGGGACAAGAGGAACGAAAGGTATCACAGGGGTAACAGGTATGGAGGGTATAACAGTGTGAGATAGCAGAACTTGTGTGGGAGAAGAAGGGATTGGTGGGGAACTTTGGGATGTTGATGGGGAACTAGGGGAATTAGGGGTAGAACGGAATAGGACTTTGATTGGAGTGGGGATTGAGTTAGGATGCTCAGGCTGTGGGATGATATCAGCAAGTTGATCTTGTTTTTGCTGGTTCCTAACAAATTTGGGGATTGTGTTGGGGTTTTCGAAGACAGCAGGAGGGTTGGGGTCAGGATTTTCCCTTGTGTACTGGAGATTCTTCTTGGGAGCTAGCTTCTGAGCTAGTACTTTCAGATTTAATGAAGGCTTTGTATAGCAAGGACTTTAGCAAGGAATGGTCAGGAGTTTATGAAAGGGTTATCTATATCTGTGCTGGGTATGAAAAATATCCTAATCAGCTCTTCTTTCAAGCTGCAGATGTTTATGCAGGGGCAGTTTTGAAAGGTTCTTGACTGATTTTTCGACTTTAAGTACAATCCCTTTAGATCCTGAAAGTCCCCAGTGGAGTCGCCATTTATGTTAACACCCAGGTTGTTCCCTATGACTCCTTAGGGAATACGGCCGGGGTAACCACTAACCAATCTTTGGGCTACAGCTTCTAGCCTAGCTGTAGTCAGAGAGGGCTCTCTCTATAAGGTTTGTCACTGTTTTGACAAAGGTTTTAGGCTAGTTGTGAAGTGAAATTTTTGGTTGTTTCTGTGTTTGGTTGGGAGGATGCTTCTGATATCTTTTAAAGTCTGTCTGCAGGTGAGACTAATCCATTGGGCAATGGGGTCGTGGACAGTTTTTCCCTTGGGATCTTGACTAGGTGGGGGTATTGCTACAGGGCCTGTGTGTATTCCATGAAACAAATTGTAAATTGTGAGAGTGAGGTGAAGAGCTACTAGCAAAGAGCAATTAAGATTTCTTTACTTAAAGCTGGCTATTGTGAAGAGAGGTTTGTTATTTTAGGAGCAATTACTTGAATTCCTGAAACAACAAAGTACTGTGATGATGTAGTATTAAAGGTAGCAGTGAAGAATTACTCTTTAAATACTTTAACAAAAGAAAACATATAAGATAGTTTATATTGAGATCAGGGTAGCCAATGACCAAATCCTGAGACTATTCTTTTTCTTTGCTACCTAGATATTCAAGTGTATAGAAAACATGAAAGACATATGAAAGAACAATGATCACAGGTGAAACAAAGAGTGATGAGAAAAACTTATTGAGCCATGAAATACACAGGAATCCTGCAACTTTGAGCCATACACCATCAGGAGATCAAGAGACAAAACATGCTTGAAGAAATCCCACTGCCCTTTGTATTAACTGTCTGAGAGTTTACAATATCAGAATAACAGAAGAGATATCGAGAGATTTCTTACATCCGGAGTCCAACCCCTCTAAACAAACGCGAAGGGGAATATATAGAGGTTTCATACAAAAATATCTCAGGTATGGAGTCATCTGAGAGGAAAATATCTCTTACACTCGCACATGGAGAGTAGATGAGAAGTAATTACAAACATAAATGCCTCTTAAAAGCCTTTAACTCCTGTCAGCATAATGTTTTGACCTTTGGGTATTGCGGAGTCAGCTGTGCGGCTTTATCATAACTGCAGAATGAAGTGCTCTGCAGCCTTTACTTTTTGTGTCTTCTTGGCCCTGCCACCTGTGCTTGCTGATGCTGCTGTTACAGTCGAGTACCTGTGCTGAGTTGGCTCAGCGTCTTCATGCTTGCTGTCATGGCTTTTGGCCACCTGTAGATGCAATATAGACTGTTTGCTGAAAAAAGATTTAATCTTTCAACTTTGATTCAAAAGTAGCCTTATTAAATCTTGCCATGTATCTGGAGGAGGAAGCTGATGCTTCAAAATTGACCCTAGGGTCTCATCAGCTTCTGTATACTTGTAGAAATGAGGAGGCTCATCAAACAGATGTGATACTTCATTCTTGATAAAAAACAAATTATCTAATTTCTCAAAAAGAGTTTGTCCTGTTATTGGGCCTGCTGAAGATGTCCCTGGTGCCTCAGCAATCTGAATTGCTGCAAAAGTGCTTACCCTCTTGATATATTTTTCATGAGAGAGTAACTTCCTTGATTCTAGCAAGTTGGGAAGGCCTCTGTCCTGCAGGGCTGTGAACCTATTCTGAAACTTGTTTATGTCTGCCTGCATATCCTGGATTCTCCTGTCCAGGGTCTGGATTAGGTTCTTCATTATTGTGACTCTTTTAATCACAGATATGGTTTCAGTTCTATTTCCAATTCCCATTTTCACCAACTGGGAACTTGTCCTATAATTTAGCACTTCAATCATCTTAGGGGCAAGGTCGGCCATGTTGCCTAGAGAATTTCTTGCTCTATGTAATTCTTTCCTTGCCCTGCCAATGAGTCCCACTTGCTCATATATAGCATCAATGTACTCCCACTGGTTAGTTATTGATTGTCCAATGGCAGTCCAAATCACTTGCTTGAGCTTTGCTGTCACTTTCTCAAAATTGAGCTCCTTTTCTAGCTCTGCAATTGTTTTTCTCAGAGCTTTCACTTCTCTCTCCCTCTCAGCCACATTTTGCTTAGACTTATCATATTTTTCATTTATCTTAGCTAAGCTGTCCTTGGCTTGACTGAGCTCTGACATCTGAGACTCTAGTACCTGAATTTCCTGCCTTAGCTTCAGCATGTCTAGGCTCTCAGTCTGTTCTGTTGCTGGTGCTGTAGTGGCTGGTGCAGTAGTGGCTAGTGCTTTTTCTGGTTCCTATTGCCTTGGAGGGATAGTATCTTGAGGGGTCTCCTCAAGGTCTATTGATTCTGTGGGCGGCTTGGAAGATTGCCCTGCTTCTCTCCTTTGTAGTGCTGCTTCTAGTGTGGTCTCTGTGTCCTGCAGCTTTTGTTGTGTGTCTATCAGCTCTTTATACAGAGTCATTAGTAATGCTGTAGCATCCTTTTCTTGCCTCTGCTGGGAAACTTCATCTGTTTGTGGATGTAGAGTTGGGGGGATCTTCATTTTCTTTTTAATTGCAGCCATGTCTGCATCCCTCAGTTTAAGGACTTGCTGTATTGCCTTAACGTCATTGGGGTCATGCCAAAACTGTATGATGATTTCTTCCAATGCCTTGATCCTGTTGTCCTTGGCTTGAGAGGATGCCCTCTCCAACTCAAGCTGAGCTGCAGTGTTATTCAAACTATTTTGCAGCCTATAATTGATCAAGGTCTTATCTGCCAAAGTGGCATAGACCATCTCACCCGTCTGCTTGTGGAGTTCAATTTGGTCCATGGGGTGGATGTCTTTTGAAAGGACTTCTAGATTAGTCCTTATATAATCTGCAGCTGTTTGAGGTTGCTGCACTGTAGGGGCAAAATGGCTCATAGTCATTTTGCCTTCTTGTACATCAAAGGCAGCCATTAGCCTTTGTTGGTTTGCAGGAGCCATATTCAACAAATGATTATAGAGCCGAATTTTGATTGGCTCACTCCTCCTTTTGGCATCTTTGAACTGCTCCTTTATGCCTGCAGCTGTATTCTGCTGTTGTCCTGAGGAGCTGACCTCCCCAAGTGCTGCCTTATCCTGCTCCTGATGCAAGGAGCTGGCAGAGGTCTCTAGGCTTTGCATTTCTTCTTCTGAGAAAGGGTTGAGCCTCTGCCTTTTTTCTGGTCCTTCTGTGAGGGGGGTCTCCCTCTCTCTTTTTCTGCTGGTGTCCTCCCTCTGAGGGGTTTGGAGTACAGAGGAGTCTATCCTAGAGTCCTGTCTAGGGGGCGCGATATTGGTTCCTTTTCTTGAGTGGCTGCCTGGCCTTCTCCTCTTTGTTTCTCCTGATTCTGTTGATCAGTTTGTTGCTGTGTTGGCCCTGTTGGCCCTCTGCTTTTCTATTTCTTTTCCCTTGCTCTGTCCTTGAGCTGAAGTCTGTGCTGCCTCTTTTTGTGTTGCCGATGAGGAAGCTGGTGCTGTTGTGTGAGAACTTGGTAGAGCAGGCACCTGAGAAGGACATTCCAAGTCAGCCATTTTCAACAAATGTCTCCTAGCCCTCTCAACTAGCTCTTCTTGAGACACAGGCTCTATCAAGGTGTTTTTCTTCCATTTTGGCTAGTTGGCATGTCTTGATATGTGGAACATGCTATCATGCTCATAGTTGGATAGTTTGTATCTTTGTCTCCTCAGGGATATAAAACCATTGGGGTCATAGGGCTTCCAAAGGAAGCTTAGTGTTAGGCCAAGGCCTTCCAATATCCTATCTGCCTCTATCCATCCTTCTCTTTTGTTTAGAATAAAGTGACCCAACTGGTTTTTGACTTTGAGTTGTGCCTTCGTGCCTTTCCCTACAAAGTGGATTTGATCGGCATTGCCGAATTGTCTGAAGTACTCCAGGGCAAAGAGCCTCATGGGCACAAATCTGGGCAGTCTGAAAGGCCGCAGCTCACACCCATATATCCTAATCACGGTGTGATGCTGGTAGAAATACCAGTCTCCTATGCCATAGGCAGTGGACAGTTGCAGAATCCTCTGCATTTCATCAGTGAGTCTTGGAGGAGGTTCTGTCATGAACAGAGATAAGGCCGGATACATGAACAAATCTATGAACTCACAGTATGTATAGGGTGAGTATGCTTGGACATGGAAGATTGAACTCCAGTACACCACTGATCTTGGGTTTCCTGCTGCATCAGTTCTCTTGATTTCAAAAGAGAATTCTCATGTTGGTGATAGAGAATAAGGTGATAAATGTGTGAAGTGTATCTGAACACTCTCTCTCTGGATAAGTGCAAGAATTGCTCATGAATCTTGTCAGAGATGTATGTGGCATAGTCATAGTAGATGGGGGCCTTACCAGGGGAAAACATTGTCATCATGACTAGCACAGTTTCCTCTATGAATTCCATTGACTTATACCCCAGTACTGAGCTTATCATATAGGCCAGGTCCAGGCCAAGTTGATTCAAGTAGCCATAAAAAATGGGAGGGTGTAGCACTGTATCAGATTTCTGAATGAATAGTTGGTTTAACTTCAGGATCTCTGCCTCTGTGAGTATCTTGGACCCTTGATTGATTAGGTCCAGCAGGGATAAAGGAATTAGTTTCCTTTGAGTTTTGAATTGGACCATGTCCCTGATGGCCTGAGGGGTAGTGTAAAATACAACCTGACATTGAGGATTCATTACTACCCTCTATGTTGGATCATAACAACTAGCACATAAGTAAATAAGGTCAGGGAACTGCTTAACTCGGGGCATTTTAAAAGTTGGGAGGGAGGACTCCCAAATGCCTAGGATATCAGTTCCATCCCTGTGCCTAGCCCTGAATTCATTTAACAGATGGATGTGAAATGTGCATTTGGATGGGGAGTCTTCTGAGATCTGGTAGTCTAAATCTGCAAATTCTTGCCAGTCCAGCTCTCTCTGAGGAGCATTGAGGGGAGTGACATTGAGGGCTGCTGATCCTGCAGGGGTAGCCATATCTGCCTCAAGTATTTCTTGAAATGTCGGGTTTGCCAATTGAAATGGTGAAATTAGGGGGGACAGAAACCAACAGGGTTGGTGCACAGTCAACTACAACAGTGTTTGAACTCTCTGAGAAGGCCTTTATGCAATTTGACAGGCTTTTTTCGACAATTTGGGAGCAATGCAGTGAGTTCACGATTGCGCGAACAGGGCAGGGTTTTAGTAGAAATTGAAGTCTAAATGAGGTCTCCGCCGCTGTGTTTCAACTCTAAACGGTCGAATAGATATAGGATATAGTTGGTTTCTTGGTGGAATTTCAATCTTATGGCTTCTTGTGGTGGATTTTACAAGAAATTAAGAAAAAACCAGTTTGAAGGAGGACGAAGACTCAAATACCTGTTTAACAGTAGCTTGGGATGAGGCAGCAGCTGGGTTAGTTGTCTGAGCTTTTGCAAATGGTCGCAGGGTGGCTGGTAGCACAGTCGTCGTGGAATGCATGCAGACAGCGTAGCAGCGCTTTTCTCAGAAAAATGACAAAATTGGCGAAAAAACGGTAAAATATGGTTTTATAGTTTTATTGGCGCGCTTTTTGGATGACGTCAGCATGACGTCAGCATGAGGGCCCGGGTTTGATGACGTCAGCAGGACGTCATCGGGTGACGTGGCGGCCTAAGACCGGTCCACGGGGATGATGAGGTGGCGGCCAGGTGGGCGAATGAGGGACGAGGGGAGCGGACGTGGGCGGGACGTGCATGACAGCAGGACGAGGACGTGGGCGGGACAGGTGTCGCCATATCCGGACCCCTCTTGCACGGTAGAGAATCTGTCAGACGGGGCTCCGATGGGATTTGGGCGTGACAACTGTCCCCGCGTGACGTAAGCGTCTGACAGATATCGGAAGGTATCTGTCGGACGTCGAAGGCCCTCTGATATGGATGTGAGCCGTTGATCCTTGGGCGCGCGATCTGACGGCTGTCGGGCGATCAACTCGCACGGGCTCTTAACACCTGCCTTTATTAACTGTCGGACGTCGGGTTTTCCCGAAATCACTGCGTGCCGTAGATCTGGGATAGGTGCCATTGGACGGTCATCGGACGGATAATCTGCAAGGGAGATAGCGGCCAGCGGGATGGTTTAAAAAACTATATTTCTCGGCTATCCGTGACCGGCGGGCCCCTCCGTGTAACAAATGTTTTTTGGGGGTTTTTCATGATTTTCTTCGTAAAAATAATTTTGTCCACCAACCTTAGGAAAATGCGACATTTGAGGGTTTTATGCAAAATATAGGTGCAACGCTTTGTGGAGGCAGGACTATAGGGAAAAGGGGTCCGATGGATTTTATACAACGAAAAAGGATCAGCGGGCTCCCGACCTTAGGATAAGGCGGGAGAAGGATATTTCCATAATGTTTCCTCCCTTGGGTGGTTTTTTAGGGGTTTCAAAGGTTTTCTTCAAGGGTTTTTAAGGCCAACATGGAACTTTTGGGTAGGGAAACAGGTTGAGATGGAGCAAAAGGTGGAACATGGGTTCTTGACCTTAACCAGGTGTTAATTCAATTCCCAGGGAGTGAAGAATATGGCTATAGTACCAGGGGGAAATACTTATACAATGGGGGATTTATACACCATGGTGTTATAATAGTAGGGATAATGGAGTATAGGGAGCTAAGTAGTAGAGTTAGTTGTTAATATGGAGGGAACATATGGATGAGGGCTAGTGTCAATATGTTTTCTTGAAAATATCTGGGAGTCAAGAGTAGATGAAAATGAAAAGAGTTTTACACAGAAGATGTGGCTTTTGAAGTCCATCAGTACCATCACAAAACTTTGGGTTTAGCCTATGAACCAATCCATGGAGGGGTGTTAGTAAGGAGTAATATACATATGGGAGAGGAAGTTAGTCATGCTCCACTATATTGTACATTTGGATGTTGCTTAGCACCTTTGGTCTTTGAAGAAACATCATTTCTGCAACCTCATCTACCTACCCAACTAGTTCACCTAACATTTTTTGTTCCTTCTTGGAGGGTGCACTTGGACTTGCAAACCCTTTGAATGCCCTTTTCTTTTCATTGGCTTTTTGCTTTCATTTCCTATCTAATACAACCCTTATTCCTTCCAAGGTCCCAGATTAAGCAGTTGGGAACCTTAGTTTCTCTACCTATCTACTGATCTGCCAAGATTAAACAGTTTGGACAGATTTCATTCTCTATTCTACAACATAAATTGAAAACATGGCATGATCCAGATTAGGCTGTTGGGTCATCCATAAACTTTTGTGAACATGCAGGCTTAGATACACCTTTTCTTTTCTCTGCAAATATGGAGCCTTTGTGGCAGCAAAAATGGAGCATATTTGGTACTTATATTTTCCAATCATGAAATATGAAACCTATTGGTATAGGTATCCAACACAATCATCCACTTCACCATCTCAAATAGTCATTGACACCAGTACAGAAGCACAATCTTCCTCCACCGAATCACCTTTTACTACTGGTGTGTCTTCTTGAAGACAAATACCCATAATGGCTCAAAAACCATGGAAAAATCTAGGAGCCATTCAAATGGAAGGACCATTCCATCCATTACCTGCCCATATGGAAAAATGGTTGCCAAAATTTAACGTGATGATGGTCTTCTTGCCGAAGAGCATATAAACAACTTCATGTTATCTATAATTCTAAATGGAGTTGTAGAAGAAGATATTGTTGTACGATTATTTCCTTATACTTTCGAAGGATCAACAGGATCCTGGTACTTTTCATTACCATCTAGTTCCATTGATAATTGGAATGTGTTCCAAGAACAATTCGTAACCAAATTTGGAGATGAACGCTCAACAACTACTCTCCTTAATGATCTATCCAACTTAAAAGCTAAATCAAAAGAGCCCATTAAGTATTTTAATTCACGTTTTAACAAATTGTTAAATAAAATCCCAGCTACATCCAGACCAAGTGCTGAAGTACAAAATGAATGGTACATTTCTTCTCTCCCTTCAAATACAACTATTTTTGTTGATAAAGTTGCTAAACCAACCTTGGCTGAAAACATTAAAGAAGCTATAGTTGTAGAGAAAAGAATTTTAGCCTTAGAGAAGAAAAATGCATTAGAAGAAAGAAAATCCAAAAATGTCACCTTCAAAGATGAACCTAAGAAGAAAACACCTATATACCCTTTCAATCTTGAAGGTCTGCAAAAAGTAATTAAAACTATGTCCAATGAAATGGTTGAGATAAAGAAGAAAGTAGCTGAAACTTCTTCTAGAAATCCTTTTAGACCTTTTAAAAGAAATCCAATATCTGATCCTAAACCTCCAAATACCATATCAAGTTCTAAATAATATTTCGAAGAAGAAGAAGTATCAACAGTTGATGAACAAACTGATGATGAAGATCTGGTTGAAGTACATGGAATATGGGATTTCATTCTCCCTTTATTAGAAAATGAGGAAGAAGAATATTTACCTGTTACCACCAGAAGCAAGAGTGCTACTGATTCAGCGCAGTCAAGTCAAAAAAAAAACCATCAACTCCTGTTGTCAAAGAAAAATAAATCGGTAAAAAATCATCTCCCAACTCTACTCAAACATCCCCACCTCAATCTAATCCTTCACCTGCAGCCAAAACCTTATTAATTTTTGATGATATGGAATACATCATAGTTGAAGACATGAAGAATACTAGATCTAATATTATTCGATATGAGCTTAGCAAGCTGAAACATCAGCAGAAGCTATTGCTCAAGGAATTAAATGCAGTTGCCACATCTCCTCTTCCTGCTGCTGTACTTTCTCAAGCTGCTTAAGGAATGGCTAACCCTCTTATTAATTCATTGGATAAATTCATATCAATTGATTTTGTTTTAGTTGGTGGTAGATCTAATCCTCATACTCCTCCTTTTATTTTGACTTTATGAATTCTTTAATAAGAATCTAGAAAATTGTTTAGTTGATTCAGGGGCTTCATCCAACATTATGCCAAAAACAATCTGCACGAAATTAAATGTTTTACCCTAGAAATATGTTGTTCACATTGTACAGTTAGATCAGAAAAAAATCGAAGTCATAGGAGAAATTAATTTTGTCACCATCAGACTCTCTTCAAATCCAAAAGTATGTCAAGTAATTGACATATTAGTCACTGATATTCCTGAATTTTACTGCTCGATCCTCAGCAGAGGTTGGTCTGAAAATCTTCATGGCTATTTCGTAACAGAGTGGTCTCATATGTGGCTTCCTTACAATGGTAAGAAAAATCAAATAATGGTTGACCGTGGGAAGAATTTAAGGTACACTATTACTGAAATGGAAGGTGAAAATGAGCCCGTTGCATACAACAATAATATCATTGTAAACTATTCTATTGAATAATTTTTGGGCAATTTTAATGCATAAACTTCGCCTTTTCTGGAGAATTCTGTTACTTCCAAAACAAAGAATTAATTGCTAGTTTATCTACAAAATTGATACATTTGGAAGAATTTGTTTGCGAATAATTTTTAGCCCTGAATGAGAGAAAAATATTTTGGCATGCAAACTTGAATTTGAATGCATGAATAACACTGATATGTATGAGGCATTAATTAAATGATTGTACAAAGCCATAGGCCTTGATATCAAATGGTTCCAAGTCTTTGGAGACTCTGATATTGTGATCAAATAGGTAAGAAACATTATTCACTTCCTTTTTGGACATTAAAGCATTATCAATCATTAGTCCAAGACCTTACCTCACATTTCCTGGCATTTAATATCTCTCCAATACCAAGGCTTCATAATGCAAGTGCTAATCTCTTGGCTAACATTGCTTCCAAACTCATACCATCAAAGGATTAGTCCTGACCAATTTTCTATAGAGTTAATTTTTAGACCTTCCATTCATGATAATATCACGAATTGGTGAGTTTTTAATCATGATTAGGATATCATAAAATTATGAACATTCGAGAGCTCATACAATGAACAAATAATAGATGAAGACCAACATGATATTCAGCTTAAATAAAAGACAAATGAAAATCCCATACCCAAATCTGTAGTTAAGCTGGAGGATCTATATGATTTTAATGACAGATTCAAGAAACAAACTAATTCAAAACTTCAAAGGTCAACATTGAGGTTTGAATTAGTAAATCTTGGAATTGATCTAAAACCACAAAATATTAATCTAGGTATTGGTCTTGCAACTGATGAAAGGTTAGGCTTCATTCATTGTTGAGAAGATATAAAATTGTTTTTTCTTGGAATTATGATGATCTTAAAACGTATGATACTTCTATCATACAACACACTATTCCTATGAAATCTGACAAAATCCTGTACAACAGAAGTTGAGGAAGATTCATCCAAATTTAGAGAATCAAATCAAATCAAAAGTAAACAAACTTCTTAAAGCCAAAATCATTTTTCCTATTAGACATTCAAATTGGGTTTCTAACCTAGTACTAGTTAGGAAAAAGAATGTGATTTTCGTATTTGCATATACTTTTGCAATCTCAATAAGGCTTGTCAGAAGGATAAATTTTCACTGCCTCATATGGAACATGTACTGCAGTCAGTCACAGGTTCAAAATTAATGTCTTTTCTGGATGGATTTTCAGGTTACAAACAAATTCTCGTATATGGAGATGATCAACTAAAAACCACATTCATAACCAAATGGGGAACATATGCCTATCAAAAGATGTTGTTTGGAGTAATCAATGTTGGTGCAAATTTCCAGAGAGCCATGGATATAACTTTTAAAGGTCTAATAAATAACACTGTGGTCATTTATTTAGATCATATAGCAGTATATTCAAAGAAACATAGTAATCATTTAAAAGATTAAAACGAATATTTGAACATTGTAAAAGGTACAAAATTTCTCTAAACCCAAAGAACTATTACTTTGTTTTAAGCAAAGGAAAATTTCTCGGATTTATTGTATCCAAAGAAGAAATTCACATAGATCCTAATAGGAAAAAAGAAATTTCTGAAATCTCTTTGCCTCACAACAAAAGATCCATGTAGTCCTTCCTAGGTCAGATAAACTTTGTTAAAAGATTCGTCCCTGACTTTTCACAAATTGTTTTACCCTTGCAATCCATGATCAAGAAAAATTTGGTTTTTAAATGGGGATATAGTGAGCAAGAAACTTTTCATCTTATCAAACAAGGAATTATAAATGCTCCTCCATAGTAACCCCAAAATTTTATATATCATTTTATTTTATATACCTTTGCCTCTAAAACATCATATGAATCCATTTTGACACAAATCAATGTTGAGAAAATTCAAGCACCGATCTCTTTATTTAGCTCCAATTTCCAAGGTGTTGAATTGAATTACTCAAACGTTGAAAAACATGCTTTTGTTTTTTTCAAATCTATAAATAATTTAAGACCTTTTCTTCTTAAAACACACACTAAAGTAATAGTCCTATTCTCATATGTGAGAAGTTTACTATTGCAAAAAGGATTAGGAGAGAAAAGGGAAAATTGGGTGACAACACTACAGGAACATGACATTGAAATTAAACCAGCTAAAATCGTCAAAGGACAAGGATTTTTCAGGATGTTAGTAGGAGATTCCAACATATCAGCAGATGAAGATTCAGGTAATACTGTGCAAATATCTGAGGTAAATCTAAACGAGTCTGAATCCCAATATGTTGATTTGATTTTTTATTTGAGAAATGGATTTTCTCCTCATAAACTCAATTATAAAAGGAAAATAGCTTTAAGGCTAAAATCTAATCAATATCAAATCATCAATAATGTTTTATTTTGAAAAAATTATGATTCTATTTTTCTAAGATGCCTCAAAAAATATGAAGCATAAAAAGTTTTGCAGGAACTCCATGATGGCCTAGATGATGGAAATTTTGGAGGAGATACAACAGTGCACAAAATTCTTCATGCTAGTTATTATTGTTCAACATTGTTTAAGGACATTTATGAATATGTGCGAAAATGCAAAGTATGTCAAACAACTGCTAGAAGACAAAGGAAATCAGCATTTCCCTTACATCTAATCAATATTGAAGAACCTTTTGAACAATGGGGATTGATTGTCATAGGTTATATCATTCCTAACTCTTCAAAACAACACAAATACATTCCTACTGCTACAGATTATTTTACAAAGTGGGTGGAAGAAATTCCACTAAGAGTAGTCAATTTTGATGCAATTATTGAACTCATTGATCAATTTATCATAACTAGATTTGGCTTACCCAATGCCCTCATGTTAGACAATGCATCTTATTCTTCTGGAAATAGCATGACTGAATTTGCAGTAAAAAGAGGTTTTAAATTAAGTTATTCTTGCAATTACTATCCTTAAGGGAACGGGATAGTAGAATCAACTAACAAAAAACTCATTAGAATCATTAAATGGATTATCAACCAAAGAAAAAATAATTGGCACAAATATTTGACATTTGCTCTAGGTAGACAGAATCACTGAGAAGACCTCAATAGGAACTTCTCCATTTAATTTGGTTTATGGGAAAGAAGCTATCATTCCATCAAATCTAGCTATTCCCTCTCTCACCCTAGTGCAATTCATTGAAGAAACTCCTTCTTCATTAAAATTAAGACGATCAGATTCTCAAATTAGAAGAGGAAAGAGAGAAAGCAACAATCACACATATCTGTCATCAACAGTTAGTTAAAACTTCATTTGATGCAAGTTCAGTTTGCACCAAGTCATTTCAAATTGGAGATCTCGTCTTGAAATGGGACAAAGCACATGAGGAAAAAGGTAAACACACCAAATTCCAAAAATTGTGGCTTGGACCATTTTAGATTGTTGTGAAAGTAGGCCCATTGACCTTCATATTACAATATTTATCAGGAAGAAGAGATTCTCTTCCTGTTAATGTGATTATCTCAAAGAAATTCTTTTTTTCGGAGATAATCTCTCCTAATTGTAACATTATCACATTTATCTTCTTTCATTTTTATGCTTTCTAGGAAAATAATGTTAAATAGAATTTACTTTTGGCTTCACAATAAATCTTTCAGAAATATTTTGATTTTTCGCTTTTGGGAGTGGAGATTGTTAAGGAAATAATTATAACATTTGAAATTTAGCTAAGTTCCATGAATCTCTGAAATTTTCTTTTCCACCAAAATTATTTATTCTTTGAGAAACCTCCATCTTCATAAAAAGCTTTTGTTCTATTATTAGTCAAGAAAAGTATCTTTAATAAATTAAATACTATTTGTAGATAAGCATCTTCAACTCTATAATTGTCATCCAAAATGATTGAGTCAATGGTTCTCCCCATCTAGTAAACTTTTCTCTTTTTAGAGTGCAATTCTAAAATATACTAAAACTTAAAAGATAAGAGGTCTCATCAATGTTCATAGGGAAATAATAGACTGACATTGCCAATACTGCATACCAAAACAGGGTAATGGCTTGAGATTATTTTAGTCTTAAGACAAGGTGACTCATCATGAGCCAACTTGTTCAGTTGAATTACAACTTGTGAATGCCATTGTCATTATTTGGACACCAAACCAAGACAATGACTTTTGAGTAGTAAAAACAATTTTTTTTGCAAAAGAAAAAATATTATAAAAAAAGAAAAAGAGAATAAATATATGATTTTGAATTTATCTCTACAAATTGCACTCTTATCTCTATGGGACACTGAATTGTTGTTGGCTAAAAGGTAACCCTTTCAAGGCTATGGATGCCTGCTGGCAGCATAGGCTCTACCTATGACAAATGAGCACATTAAAAGTTTGATCTGCAAAAAATCCCCCTACTTTATCTTTTAAACTAAGGACTGATATAGGAAAATAAATTTTCATCTTTAAGAGGGTATCAAATGAATTATAATTAGGTGAGTTTGTTTTTATTATTCGGAGAAATGTTACTAATCTAAAATTTCATATAATTCCTATTTCCTTATCTCTCTTTACTTTTAAAGTTTTAAAAACTTCAAAATTATCATAGATAACTGGTTATTCCAGTGAATCACCAACTGTTGTGTTGTACTACAACCCCCATTATGGTGAAATCCTTTAGATAATAAATGGGGACCCTTTAGAAAATAATTTGGTTTAAATTCAGTAAAATCCAAAAAAATTCATTTACCTTGCTACAAAGTGAAATCGCATTTCGCATTTTGCAAAGTCTCGTGTGCAACACTTAACGTTACTATATGAACATCATCGATTTGTGATATGTGAAGAATCCAAGAATATTCCCTTCCAATCAAATCCTGTCAGAATTTTTGCATCGCAGAAAAGAAATAGAACATGTTAAACCTTTTTTTAAGTGTTGTGATATAATGATGGACCCAATAAATGAATTAACCATAATACCAAAACATTTCCACATCTGTCACATCGCAATCTCGCAAATCGCAAAATGAAAAAAATGTCAATCAAACTATTTGTGTGGCATTGTAAATTTATGATTTACAAGAGAATTCGGGACCATCAATGTTGGCCTGATGGGCCCTAACCTAGGTTAAGCATTAGTCAGCCAAGAAAATCCCTACACTACTGGCCCTTTTGGCATCAATCTATGGAATGCAGACTAAAGTCTCACCCGAAGCAGTATGGGGGGATGCAGGAACCAAGTTTCCACACCCTCAGATGACTGTGATGTTGGTTTTCTACCCTAAAATATGCCTCCACACAGATCGATAAGCCTTTAAGGCTTATTGATGTACTTCTCTATTGGTCTTTCAGAACCTCTGCAAAGGTCTACAATTGTCCATCGTTGCGGCCCTAACAAGCGACCTTGGTGCTTACGCGCCTCTATGACTAATTTTTGTATAGTTCTCCAAATTTATCTTAAGTGTTACCAATTCCATCATACAATTTAGATTATCTTCACGTAAACATTGTTTCTGGGAAAACTAGTGTCTTATCAAACAACTAGCCCTCTAGGTTTGGCAGCTACCCTAGAAACTACAATTTAAAGCATGGTTCAGATGACCATATATGCAGTGCCTTTTTACATGTGATGTTTTTATATCCGTGAATATATCACAGCCCAAATGGATGAAACTAGATCCAGGGTCTTCAAACTTGTTCAATCTTCGCCCGATGTACAAGTCGATCCATGTGAAGAGATGTTATGAGGTCAAACATGGAAAGACATCGCCTGATTACTAGCTGATGATGTAAGCTATTAACAGACGTGAGAGGAATCAACGATAATGATAATGAACCTCAAGGTAGTACAGTACAATTCACGTGGTGTGAATATATGATCCGATGATGAACACCACGCAAAATCTTTCAGTTGAAGGCCATTGATGTCAACCTGTCGCCAAAAGTGAGAAACTTGCCATTGATGTATGCAAGCTTCAAAGCATTGAAAGGGGTGTTTCTAAGTCAATTTATTGGATAATGAGCTGATGTCGAAAATAAGTGACTCTTCGTAGTAGGGCCTTGATGTATCCCACATCTATGACACGAAACGAAGAAAATGATTTATGGAGGTGAAAACGAACTGACGACACAAGGTTCAAGAATGGTGGTCATGAAAAAAATGAAGGTTGGAGGTATTGCAGGGGATGAGACATTAACTGGATGGTGGTTTCTCAACTGAATGACTTCTCTTGAACATGTCGGCGACACTGAGATGAATTGGTAGCGTTAACCCCAAAAGATGGATGGTATGAAAGACAAATGGTGAAATGACTGGTGAACGGAATAACCCAACCCAACTCAATAATGGAGATGAAGTGAAAGTGCCATGTTCAAGAGTGACCTGCTATCATAAATTCTTTAGGTTTCTTCCCTTTTTCCCCAGTAATTTCTAACCAGTACCTCTTTATTTTTGTCAAGCTTGAGGAGGATAACATATGCTTGTTCTATAATTTTCCCTTCGGGCAAACCTATCGCTATGTTTTAACGAGTCTAGCGACAGTGAAACTCAGTCTCATCTAGAATGGACAAGTTTGTCGCTATTATTTTAAAGAGTTTAACGACAAGGATAACTAAATCCTTTTAATGTTTAGAGAGTTTGAAAAGGGATGAAAAGGACACTCCATAAGTTATTTTTCGTAAAATAATCCCTTAGGTCCGAAAAAGGATAAAATAATACAAAAGGGATGACTTTTCCAATCACTTTAAAGATTGAAAAAGACAAGTGCTCAACTTTTTCATAAGATAACCTCTTGGGTCCGAAAAATTATAAAATAATACAGGAGGGATGACTTTTCCAATCACTTTAACGAGCTGAAAAAGACAAGCGCTTGACAATCGTTTCATATTTAACGAGTCTGAAAAGTGTTTAAAGGGGACTTGATTTTGAGGAATGAGTGGTGTCTAGGGTAGAAATTGGTTCTAGTGAATATGGAACTTCTCAAAACATGTTAATTTCATGAAGAGGCTGCCTAATAAGACCACTCATTGCAGCTGTTCCTCAAAAAGGGTAAAACAACCAAGTGGAAGCATATGATCGGCCAAAGGAATGGTGGTGATAGGATGTACACAACCAAGGCTCAAAAGGATGATAGAATGGCAATCACAAGGGTTTAAAATTGAAAATGAGTTCATTTTTTGAAAATCTTGAACCATGGGGAACTATGCTTGGATTTGGTTTCATTTTTACACAAGCTTGAAACAAACAAACTATGCTTACAGTCAGTTTCATTTTTACACAAGCTTGAAATGACAAAAATATGCTTGAAGAAAGGGTTGCATGCACCCAACATGATGAAAAGGAGAGTCTCTTGTAACCAGATGGAAGTCATTGCGGTGAAGCAGGACATCTTTGTCCAAAATAGACAAAGGTGAATGGTGTGATAGACCAATCTCATAACGTACTAGGAAACTCATCTTTACAACTAGGCGCATGCCCCCCAAAGCTTCATTACATTCACCAGATTACTCTTGTATATCTGGTGGATGGAATGAAGGTTCAAGTGATACCATTGATGTAAATGGACCATTTAGGGATGATAATTGACTTGGAGCTATGCTTGAATTGGGAAATGAAAGCTGGTCAATGGTGACAATATTGCCGTCATGCGGGAAATGCATCACTCGGAAGAGTGTTGAAACAATGGCTTCCATGTTATAGACATAGTCATTCCCATGAAGTAAATTGTAATCTAAATTTCCTGGGACTATAATCACGTTCATATTAATGGTTTTCCCTCCCAAAGTGATCAGTAACTTAGGAAGGATCCCTAACGGTCGACTGGTTCCTTTGTTAAATCCTAACAGATTCTGTGTAACAGGCATAAGTGATTGTGAACCAAGCGCTTTCCAACCAGTTGAGGAAAATATACTCACTGATGTACCTTCATCTATAATAGTGCCAGACATGATCATCTTACAAACTTGTACTATGATCCGGAAAGGTACATAAGAAGGAAGGCGAGATCTTGCTAGTCGATTCCAATCAAAGGAATTAACTAGACTACTTGGAGGGGGTACCGAAGAAATGGGGGAATTAACCCCTTGAGTTACGAGAACTAGGAGGTTTTCCTCCTATCTAGATGGAACAAATGGATTTCCCCCAAGTTCATTAGAATCTGAAGTAACATAAAGAACTTGAACGATATCATTTCCACTCTCTTCGAGAAAGGTACAATTATCTAAAGGTGTAACTGGGTCGACTGTTATCTCGACCTGTTGACTTTGGTCAGGTATAGACTCATAAGATTCACTTTCAGAGAGAGTGGTTTTGACCGATGGTTGATTTAAGTCAGTTCGTTTTTCAACTAGTAAAGGACTTAGGGATAGTTTCTTCTAACTAGATGGAAGTCGCTGTGGTGAAGCAGGAAAATTATCCAACACTCTTTTGTCTTCATCCAAAAAGGAACAAAGGTGAAGGGAATGTTTACATTCACATAACTTACATGGAAACTTGACCTTTCTCCTGCATCCATGAACTTTATATCACTAGTTGAAGTTGTGTTACCAACATGATCTCCAGAATTTGATGACACGAGATGGTGTGAACGAGGAGACCATTCTTTCAAGATCTGAGGAAAGCAAGGACAATCTCGATGAAAATGGTCTCCCGCACAAATTATGCATGGAAATTTAGCTTTGGGAAGTTTAATGGGCGGATTTTCACCAACTGATGCCTTCAAGGCAATGGTTGCTTGGTTGTCCCCTTGCTGAATTGGCTTCTTCTTTTTCTCCTTCCCTTTCTTCTTCTTCTTAGCCACCTGGTTACTAGTATCACTACTTTCACCAAGCGAAGAGGAAGAAGAGGAGGGATAAACAAATGAGGAAGAAGGTGAACGGTCAACTTCAGGATCAACTAGAGGTGTACTCGATTGCAGAGAAATAGCGGAATTTTGAACCACGGAGGATGAAAACAGCCATACTGGCAAGCCAATGTTAAGTCTTGGAAGGGATAATGTAGCCATATAAGGAGCACCAATATTTGCCCAAGAAGGAAAAGGACTAGGATTCCCCTCAAAAGGGATTCCTTGATTGGTGGACTCCGGATTTGTCTCCATATATCTCAACCTAAGATCAACTACGGAACAAGGATTTTATTCCAAATTCAATTAATTTTAATGACACTTTGACACAAATTTTCTTTTTCAGTTTTTAAGAGTCAAGAGAAAGCTAAAGATGACTCTAGTCTCCTTCGATTGTCAATGAGCCTGAAGTGACAAGTGCTCAGATGGACCTTTGCTTTTAAAGAGTCGAAAAGGAATGAAAGTGACTACTCTAGAAAATCTAGACAAAGGGATTACCAAACCAATCGCAAAACTGAAATATACACCTTGGTGATAAATTAAAGAGAAATTACCAAGGACTTATGTACGACAGTCAATCTTCCCGAATTCTGTGTTTAGTGCATTGCGATCAATAAGGCGGCAGACTCAGCTTCCTATGGATAAAGGATTTAAGCCTATTGTGGTCTCCCGATATATACATGATGGTACGGGGAGCACAAGTCCATGCTAGCACTTGTCGTATCAAGGAGGAGGAATCACCCAACCTTCAATGAAAATTATAGCCACTAGTTTTAACGATGCTGGAACACGTCTCTAGCCTAGACTTCTAGATATGTTGCATTAAGTTCCAAAGCGTTGTTAAGTTCATTGAAATTTATTTTAAAGTTGATCTTGTTTAGAGTTTTCCTTTCAATGGTTCACGGTGTGATGATGATTTTGAAATTCCTAAAATGCAATCCACAATGATAAACAATCTTTTTTTATTTTGAGCAATGAAAATCCTAGCTACTAGGGAATGAAAATTACAATGCTTTTAAATAAAGAGCAAAGAGCACACACTAGTGCATTTTCCTAAAATCATATTTTTGCACACAAACCAAAAATTACTAAATGCAAATGCATGTATTTTTTTTTCATTCTCCTTAATGTGAAAAATGCCAAAAAGGAAAACTAAATGCAGCAAAGATCTGAAATATTTATTTCAAAATGACATTTTCGACAATTTCTTCTTCAAAAGAGAAAGGAAGACTAAATGACACTTTTCAATTTTGAATAAAAAATGATTTTGACACTTCGAATATAAACAAATTAAACCAAATACATGATGAAGCGTTCAATCAACTATCGAGGGAAGGAAGAATTCATGACACTTCTCTTTTTGACACAAAACAACAATTACGACACTTTTTGTACGAAAGTGACAAATCGATTTAAACAACTTTTCGAAAAAGGATTGTAAGTGATGAACAAATACACAAAAACATTCACTAATCCTAATCTAATGGAGGCTGATCTATGTGATGCAAGTGATGTTTAGTAAGGAGGCACTGTTCATATGCAACAAAATAACTAAACAAAACTAAAAACAAGGTAAAAAAAACCCCAATTTCTAGAATGGCAAAAAGGTTCAGTCAATCATTGCACTTGGGATTCATAGAAACGGGGATGAATTGCACTTACTACACTCGGGAGGTGCGATGCACAATGGGTTATAGTGGAAGACAGTGCGATGGTCCAAGGCAAGGAAAATTTTAAGGATGGAAAATTTTCTTGAAGTTTAGAAACATTGGCGAATCTCACTAATCCCTAATATGCAAACTATAAACTTTTCAATGATATATTTGTAAAATTATTCAAATTTATAATGATTTATCATATAACCACTATATAATGTTGGCGATTTTTAAGGTAAAATAATTTTATATTCTAAAATTTGGGGGAATCATCTTTTATAAAAATTGGAAATTGGCGAATCGTTTTTTGGAAAAATCATGGAAAATTAGCCCACTGGGCGAACATTAGCCCCTAAAATTTTCCATGGTCCAAGGAACGCAACTGAAGTGGGTTTTGGCTCAGATGAGTAGCTGTTTTCAATGAGTTAAGCTGAGCTTTGATGGACAGTAAAGAGAAAAATATAGAGGAATGCCTTGAGAGGTTACTGGGCTACCAAAAGGGCATCTAGATGTGCTTGTAATTCAAATGTTTAATTCATAAACTAAACCAGAGATTGACTAAAGCAACATTCATCTACTGTGCAATTGTAGAGCAAGAGCAATTTGAAGGCTACCTGGCTGACTTCGGGCTTTGTATATAGTTTATAAAACAAACAATAACAACAAACAAACATCTATTTGTTCCCCAGTGGAGTCGCCAATTTGTTTATGGGAAAACTAGTATCTTGTCAAATGACTAGCCCTCTAGGTTTGGTAGCTACCTTCGAAACAACAGTTTAAAGAAATCCAATGATTTCTTCTATGTGTAACAGATAAGAGAAAGATAATGGAACCAATCTGGAACTTCCACTTAATCTCTTGCTTGATCTCTCTCCCCATTGACAGAGCTTGCAACTCCTCCCGGTACTTAACTTTCTTGAAGAGTACCTGCACAAGTACAGCAACAAAGAATCATCAAAGCATCATGATTTATTACAACATAAACATTACAAAATCAGATATATAATGAACAAATGATAGCATTCACAAATGATAACATTCACAATTGCACAATCATATGGAAGAAAACTTGAAGAACTTTATTAATAGAAGGGAGAATCACAACCCAGTTGTCGGATCTAGCATCATCCTCCCAGCTTCAATCCCTCTTCACCTCATGAAATAGCAAGATCACACCAACAATACAATGCTCTTTCCTCAACTACAAACTACCAACACTTCCTTGCAATTCACAATATTCCAACCCCTAGATCTCTTAGATGAGGGATCCATTTATAGATGTGTGCAATGGTGTGAGTCATCCATGGGATTTGATTAGTGTCATTCCACTTGTTACAATCGGTTCCACTTGGAGATTTCTTGGATCTCTTACTCATCCTTGGGTGAATTCAGAGAGGCAAGTGGCATAGGAGAAGTTTCGAGAAGATTCCATGAGCAACCACCTATCAAATTGTCTCAGACATTTGTCCATCCTTGCCCATCACACCCTATATAAGGCCTAATCAGTATGCATCACACCCTGGCAGTGTACCACTCAGTATGCATCACACTTTTCCAGTGGAGCAGTCAGTATGGTTCAGTTTAGGCCATTTCTGGATGGTTTCTCAAGTGGAACTTTTGGGGAATGATGTAATCAGATGACTGTGTTCTTTTAGGGTATGAAACAACTCTTTTAGGGCTTGATGAGCCCTATTTTATAGACATATAACTTTGGGGTTGATGTTCCCAAATATGTCTATAACAAACATATATCCTTATTTGCATTCATACAACAGATAGAAACATATATATTTGCTTATCAAATTAGTAGTAAAACATAAACCTAGGGCTTAACATAACATAATTGCAAGTAAATGACAGAAGTAAAATACACGGTAATTTCATGATACTTCTCTTTACTGATGATCGAGATCTTCAATACAGACTCTATCTGCCCTGCACACAGAGTTGTAGGGGTCCGTGCACTCAGTTGTAGACTTCTACCCTGGGCCTCTGCGCACTCAGCTGCAAAGCCTCTTCCTACACTAAGACTCTCACTCTTAGCTCTTCACAGACTCATCAATGACTTAAACTTACTTAAGTTAATTATAATTGTCCTCGACTCTTCTAAGAACTCCTTTTTATACAATGCCATGGTCCGCGAACCAAGGGAAGATCTCTAAATTCGACACAAGCTATCTAAACTAAGGGAGGAAACCCTTTTTGACTCTTGATATCTTCGTGCTCTGTGACCTCCAAATGCAGATACTTTACATTTCTTTATAAAAAATTCAGGCCTTCCGTCCCAAAACTTGTGTTTTTAACCCCAAAATTGACCCCAGGGGACCTGTTCCCAACAAGCCCCCAACACAAACATGGTGACTCACCCTCGAGTCACTCGACCGGTGCGAAGATCTTGTTGCAAAGACCTCCCAGCTCTACTTGGACCAATGCAACTTTGATAGCGCACAGTGTTGCCACCTGCATGATCTCCTCAACCAGTTGCTCCGTCACTAGCCTTGCACTATCTAACTATATCTTTTGCTAAGTTACACGTAGACCAGACAACTTCCCTTTAATAGTGGCCATGATCAAATTCGCCTCGTCCAGCTAAGGCTTTAAGTGAGCCTTCAACACTGCTTCCTTGTGCTGAGCTACATCTACATGTTCTTTCAAAGCCTTGGCCTCCTACAGCTTTGATAGCCTCTGCGTGATGGCAATAGTGCACGTCATTCCTTTAACGTTGTCATAGCATTGTTGCAGCTCTCGCACTTTTGTTTCCATCCTCTGCATAGTGGGTTCTTCCTGTAGGTTGGTGACTACCACGAGTGACTGCTCAAAGATTGTCGTGCAGTCCTTCACTGCATTTTCCACTGCTGCAAAGACACCTTTCACAGGTGACTCACGTTACTCTCTAATTTTTGTGGATTCAAAGGCTGGACCTTCAATTGTAACTCTGGAATTTTGAGGTTCAGTTCCAACTTAACCTTTGCAAATTATGTGTGTGCATCGCGTACTCCATTAGCAAGCTTCTGACCCCACACATCTACTGGCTCAGACTTGGGAATATCCATCTCTTGGAAAATCCTGCATGCCTCATCCATGACCTTAGCCAAGCTTTGATTCTTATTTGTAAGGTCTTTCACGTGGTTAATGGCAGAGTCTCGCTGGACAACCATCTGGGTGTTATTGACCTTCTGCTTGTTGATTACCTGTAACGTGTGTTGTTCACGTGCCCGTAGCTTCGTGATCACGCCATCCTGCAAAAGGTAAAGCACCTCACTGGGAAGCACGGCCAAGTTAAGTCAGTGCTCCATCCGAGAACACTATTGCTCAGGGGTCCCATGTGCATAGCATCCCTGCAGCTTCTGAGGTTCCATGCACCAAACTAGTTTTCGTCACGCTAGTCTGTACCTATGATGTGTGGATCTGTAGCTTGTGCAGACCCACCTGAATAACACCCAAAACCTGTTGTTCCTACTACTCGAACTGCTACAATAGTTCTGCAGTGGCATCCCTCACTATATAACATATGTCATTCAAGTTCCCCTATGTCAAGGTGATTGGGTCAAGAGACATTTTGCTAGCCTTGGACTTCTTTCATGGCCCTGCTTTTTCTGGATCTCTGTTGTGCAAGACACAGAATAGAATAATCTCTGGGTCCGCTTCTCCCTACTCCATCTGTTCATCCTCTTCCTCTGTCTCTGAGGATGACAACTTCTAACTCCGGTCCCGCGCTTCTCTTCCTCCGCTTGCCCATCCATTTGCTTCGTGGCAGCATGCTCTTCCTTGGCCTTCTACGCAGCCTCCTTTCTTCTCTTCGGGGCCAACTGGTCCATCTTCAGCTTGGCTTATTCCTTCTTTCGCTATGTGGCGGACTTGCTAGGTCTAGTTGTCAAGTCCATGGCAATGTGCCAATCTTCTGGCCAGTGGTCGAGGACTGCTGCAATTGCATCATCTGTGGCCAAGTATGGCATGTCATGCCACTTCTGTTCAGGGTCCTTTCTCACACGTATTGAGACATGGTGAAAGTCAGCCTTGAATTCTGCATACTCCTACAACTTATCAAAATTTGTTGGTGATAGCCGCAACTTGTGGTTGATTATGCTC
This sequence comes from Pinus taeda, assembly GCA_000404065.3. Lineage (NCBI taxonomy): Eukaryota > Viridiplantae > Streptophyta > Pinopsida > Pinales > Pinaceae > Pinus > Pinus taeda. The sequence continues at coordinate 8,540 of APFE030434900.1, read as the reverse complement.
ATCTCCATCAAGATCCAAAAGATCTTGTTGACCTTGATCCACTGAGGATCCTTCATCACCCACAGTGAAGTGAACTTCGCTGCTTGCAGTAGGTCTGGCGTGACCAGAGGAAACTGGCTATCCTTGGGTAGCTCCCACCCAGCCATTACTATGGACAGTAGTAGCCATGCATAGTGGAATGTCTTACTATGATCCTACACCTTGCAGAAGTTTATGAGGAACTCATTGCAGAGGTAGTGTTCCAGTTAAATTGTATACCCTCTGTGTACTAAGTTGCTAAGGCTGTCACTGGTGTCAGCACTTCATCTCTGCAACACTTCCTCATGGCCTTCCCTGCTAAGATTTGCGTTGCCACTTTGACTGTGGGGTCAGAGATACTTGTGATGGCATAGCCACATGGCTTCTTTGCTAGCTTGAATGTTTCCTTCATCGCCTTAGCAAGGGCATGATCACCAACCTTTCCGCAAAACTCCATGGCCAGATTTTCTCCTAAGTGCGGTAGCCACGTGATCCTATGGACCAGCATGCTAGTGATGGGTGTCAGCTCCTCCATCCATAGACATCCATCGTTCACCAAGCACAGTGGGTGCTTGATCATAATCAGCATTGTTACACTGAAATTTGTCACCATGACTATCTGCAGTTAATATGGCTCCATCAATAGTCATATTATCCTCCTTGTCAAGCCTTATACCTCTGCTCTCCATGTCAAACTTCAAAAAAGAGAGAAAGTCATTAAAAATCATGTTTATCTCTGGGTACGCAGGTTCTCTCTACCTTGCCTGCGTGTATGCATCCCAAGCTCATTGTACCTGCGTACTTGTATGCTCTGTAAGTAAAGGGATGGGTGCGTACTCCTGTAAAGGTCAAAAGGCGCGAGTTTCATCTTAAAAAAGTTACTTGTGGTCACTTCTAGAGCTTTCTAGAAGAGTGTTTAACGTGTATTGAGCGCCTCCAGATGCTTCATGCATCCCTATGATAGAGGAACTTATCCCATCAAGAGAGGAGCTACCCCATCCAAAAGAGGGAGTATCCCATTGATGTTGGAACTGAATAACTTCCTCTAGAACACTATAAATACAGACATTGGGCCAAGGGAGGGGAGGTTGAAAGCTGAAAATTCCAAAGGGTAGATGCTGCTGGAATTAGGACTTCCATTGTAAGCTTGTGAGGAGAGATTACCATCCTTTCTTGTTTCATTTGGAAGTGGGTGAGCTTGTCAAAGTAGAGGAAAACTCTTGCTGGACCCTGGGAGGAACTTGCACAACACCAAGGCTCAGGTTGTAATGGTTTCCTTTTTGTTTCCTTAATACAAATAAGTCCATTCTTCTCAATGATTTGTTGTTAATGAATTGTTTCATATACTCCTTGGTCTATATGTTGAATATGCTTTGTTTTATGGAATATTCAGGTGTTATGTAACCGTTTGATTGTTAGTGTATGCAGGTTTCAAAGTGAAGGAGGAGCTCATTCGGATCGACGAGGCTGGACTGCTGCAACAAACGTTGGACTTGAGGTAGGATCAAAAAACACTTGGTTTCTCATAGAATAATGTATGTTTAGAGAAGGATTGCTCTTAATTGTTTTGTTTGTCACTAGAGAGTCTTAGACTCCTAGGGAGGTTAGTTTTGTTAGCAAAAATAACTCTTTCCGCATGACAAATTGGCGACTCCATTGGGGAATCCATTGATGTGCTTTATTTTTCTTTTGAGTATTACTTTGATCTGAAAAGAGTCTTGTTTCTTTTGTTTTTTGATTGCTTGACTGTGTTTTTGGGTGGGTTAGCTTAGATTCTAGTTTGATTTTAGTTTTTCTTTATTTTGCAGTAGTACGTACCCTCTGAGTTAGACACAGTGCGTACTTGTACGCACTGTATCTTTGTACACAGAGCGTGGGTGCACCTGGTTAAACAGGTTGCCTGCGTACCCTGTTAAAATTGAGAAAATTCCAATTTTATCCATTTTTCCCTTTAGATTTTGTTTTTCTTAGTCTTTACTGCCCAGATCCACTGGTTGTCTGTCAAAAATCTTCACCTGCACTTGTTCCATTAGTGTCGAAAGTTTTAGTGAAATTCGTTGAGGTTTTAGCCTTAGGGTTTTGATTTTTGTGTTGGTCCTGTAGTGACTTTGGGTTTAGAAGTTACGAAGCCTTAGATATCTCTGGTTTTGTCAGTCTTCTTAGGAGTTGGACCAGTCGTAAAGTCTACCCGCGTGAGCGACCTACCTTTGTGTTGCCTCTTTGCAAAATTTCAATATAGCTTGTTCATTTAAAGTTGTGAATTTCATTTTCAAAAAGAACA
>APFE030434898.1:56367-68346 GCA_000404065.3 Pinus taeda | reverse complement strand
GCTTATGTATATTAGTTGTACATAAATTGCTTTCAAGTTGATTGTAGATTAGTGATGCACATAGCCTTTTAATGACTAATGACATGATAGAATCATCTTGTCGTTTTGCTGAAGCAACAAGGATACTGGGTCTTATAGTCACTAGCTCATTGTTTGGTTATTGCATTTTATTTTGATTGAACTAATGACATGATAGAATCATCTTGTCCTTTTGCTGAAGCAGCAAGGATACCGGGTCCATAGTCATTAGCTCATTGTTTGGTTATTGCATTTTATTTTGATTGAACTAGTTGTATATTTACACTTTTGTTTAAATACTAACTCCATCAATAACATGTTTTAAGTTCTTTTGAAGTGCTAAGTTTTGGAAGTTACCATTAGGGACATAGGCCTTGTCTTGAAATCTTTATCCATACTTTTCCTTTAAAAGTATTCTTAAGACCTTAGAATAGGATTTCCATTTGCATTAAACACTTTAGAAAACCAACAAGAACAAAACTCCAAAAACAACATAAACTATAAAACAACGAAGTAAGAGAAAGGTTAATTAAGCACATATAGTGCACCACACTTCATGAGTTTACGATACCCAGATTGATAATTTATGTAGAGCAATTTAAGACGTTAAATTGACTAGACACATACAATCTGTGACCTTTCACGTCCCTTTCTCCTAATTTCCATTATTTCATAAATAAATGTGCCAAAAAATTCCAATTTACCTTTCCAAAGCCTTATCCATTTCCTTTGCAAATTTCGTTAGCCATAATAAACCAAATTAACACCCACTAGGATGTCTTGCCCAACGTTCAGCTTGGAATAAGTGTCCCATCAACCATGGTTATTATTCATAACTTTTATTACATGGAATTTTCACCATGGTTGTTATAGAACACTCCCCCTTGGAGGACACTGCCCTTGGTGTTCAATCACACATATATCTCAGCAAAACCACTGGAAAGAAAACATATTTCTCATGGAGCTTTATAACATAGCTTGATGCAGTATTTGCAATGATCGCCATGTTGAATTCCAACCTATATGACAACATAATAACATGATAACATAATAACATGATAACATAGTAACATGACAACATGACACCCATACCGCTTATTGGAACTTTATAACATTACTCATGGCGGTATCTACATCCATATACATATGTACATACACCAAAACATCATCAAAATGTGTACCATAACATATACCAAAGACATGTACCAAAACACCATACCAAAACTGCTTTTCCTCTACCGAAAAAAAGGAAGGATACATAGCCCACATCTGATCTTCCATCTCCCATGTAGCTTCATTGGGCACAAAGTGCTTCCACTGCACTTTAACTTGCTCGATTTCTCACTTCCAAAACATGAGCACCTTTTCTGCAATATACACTAAGGCTTCGAATAGAATTCTCCGTCTGGTTCCACTTGCAATATAGACTAGTCAATCACATTATCAACATCTATAACATACTTTTTAAGTAATAACACATGGAAAACATCATGGACTTTCACTGTTGGAGGCAGTGTAAGTCGATGGGCTACAAGCCAAATCCTCTCAATAATACTGAAGGGTCCACAAAACCGTGGTGCCATATTGACACATGATCCAATCCGTAAGGAGATCTTCTTCAATTTGATGCGTAAGTACACTTGTTCTCCATCCTAGAACTCCTTGAACAACCTCTTCCAATCTGCACAGATTTTCGCCTATCTTGTGTTGGGTTAAGATTTTTCTTTATAACATGCATTTCCTTTTCCATGTATACCAACATATTTTTTCCAATAAGTGCCTTGTTCACTAGATCACTCCAGCTAATGGGAGTGTTACAATTTCATCTATATAATGCCTCGAAAGGACTCATCCTCAATGACTCCTGATAACCATTGTTGTAGGTGAACTCAACCAAGGGAATATACTCCTCCCACTTCCATTGCTGATGCACCACATACATCCTCAACATGCCCTCCAATATCCTATTGACCCTCACTGTGTGTCCACCTGTATGTGGATGATAAGTTGTACTGAAGGTCAACTTTGTGCCCAAACCTGCAAACAACTCCTTCCAAAAATTGGAAGTGAACTTTACATCCCTATCTAACACAATTTTCTTTGGAACACCATGCAACCTAACCACATCTCTGATGAATACCTATGCTACATCGCTATCTGAGAATGTAGACTTCAATGGAATGAAGTGTACAACCTTTGTCAACCTGTCCACGATAACCATGACGGAATCATGTTGTATCACTATCTTCGGTAAACTTGTAATGAAGTCTGTGGAAGTTATCTCCCGTTTCCATTCTATAATTGCAATCAACTATAGCAGTCCACCTAGATTCTTACACTCTTATTTCACATGCTGACAATCAAAACACCTAGGCACATCCTCTGCTACATCCTTTTTAAATTCTACCAACAATAAAATAGCTTCACTGTTGTCAGTTTATTTTAATAACCTGGGTGACCTAAATATGGTTTCACATGAAACTCCCTCAAGATCACCTTCTTGAGATCACTGTTATCTAGCACATATGTCATGTCTCTAAATCTGACCAATCCATCCACTGGAAGACAATAATCTACATCATGTGCACCTACACATGTACCGATACCTATACCTATTGTTGGGCAGCGGATCCCCCCAAAGCATGGTTTTGGGGCTTAAAGCCCGAATTTTGGTCAATATGATGTAAAGACTCTGCAAAATGCGAGCGCGAAGTGCAAAAGTTTAGGATGAACCATAGGGTTTTCTGCCCTAAAATAATGTAATTTAATGTAAAGTTGTGTCGGCCTACCCATGGTCCACAGACAATGGGATTGTATAAATAGAGCGAGACTCTAAGTGTAAAGATAGTTTTTGAAAAAGAAAGTAATAGAGAGATGTGAAAGCATGGTTAAAGGATAAAAGTGGATCTGAAGTGTATTGGGTCATAGTAGTAGGTAGAGGCTCTATATCTGAGTGTGTAGAGGCCTAGTAGAGTCCACAGCTGAGTGCGCGGACCCCTACAGCTGAGTGCGCAGGGCGGAGTCAAGTATGTATTGAACTGAACTTGAAGAGAATTATTAATAAAGATAAGTTTGATTCGACATATTATGAATTTGTTTTGTGGATCTATATTTTGATATTATGTGTTAATTGTATCTGTTTACTTACATGTGTGCACTCAATAAACATCGGTATGAATGCTTATGTATGAAAACCATTTAAGTAATTAGAAAACAGAACCTAATTAAGGAATACTTGGGTAATTAACATGGGTAAGGCTACAGTTAGATTTACGCAAAGGAAGTAACACAAGAAACAATAGGCTCGCAGATGCGCGTGTCCTAGTAGGCGCGAAGGTCGGATCGCATAGCTATCACCCCATATCAGACATCCCCAGGGTGCGGAAACCTAGTTCCAGTACCCTTCCATACTACTTTGGGTGAGACCTCAGTCCGCAGTCCACGGACTATTGTCAAAAGGGCCAACAGTACCAGGATTTGCTTGGCTAAATCACTTCTGAGCCTGGGTCAAGGCCCATGTAGCCAACAAATGGTTCCATTGTCGAGATCGAGATCTACCTAAGGGATGTTTGATGTCATGCCACTAGAACCCAACAAATAAGGAAATTAAAGAATGGTTGGACAAGAAGATTGACGAGTTCACGACACAGGAAAACAGAACTCCGCAGGTATCTGAGAAAAGGTGGCTGGATCGCTACATGTATACGGAAACCCATGATATTTTATTCACATCCTTTCCTTCTGAACTGTATGAGTGGATCGCGAGATTAGCCGACAGGCAGGGGAGGTGTAAGCTCGACCAACCGATAGTGTGGACTCCAGAATTAGTGCGCAGACTGGAAGCATCATAAGATAATATTGCGCAAGCTGTGGACCATTGGATCGACTAGATAATAGGAAGATTTATCACTGAGTTTGTGGTAGACACGACCATGAGCTATAGTGAAGCAGAACCACGTTTTCTCAAGGGACCACGAGGTAAGTATATTAAATCTTTGAATACCTGGATTAAGATGTTGTTATGTTAAAAGTGGGTTATGCTAATACATTAATGTTTGGAACGATGTGGAGCGGAAAGATCTACAAAGGTAGCAGAGACTTAGAAAATACTCCCTTAATTTCACCTTCATGAGAGAATGAGGAGGAGCTCGCTCGGGTCTCTCCGAGAAGCGCAATCAGTCTGATAAGGCAGTGCATTCTGCAGATACCACCTCCACCCACGCCACCACCCACTTCACCTCCCTCACCTCCATCACCACCAACTCCACCTCCCTCACCTCCATCTCCACTCACTCCACCTCCACTACCCCCATAGTTGAGCATGCGAAGCACGATCAAACTGCCCATATTCAGAGGAGTAGGGAATGAAGATCCAGACTAGTTCTGGTTCGTGGTAAGAGCAGTGTGGGAAGAGTAAGGGGTTATGAACGACAACATTAAGAAGGATGCATTGGTGAGCGTGCTGCAAGATCGCGCATTGACATGGTATATCAAGCACTCTAACAACCACCCAAACACAGGGATAACAGAGATCCAGAATGCATTGAATAGAGAATTTAGCTCGCTGAAATCAGAGACATAGTCAATCATCGGGTTTAAAGAGATCGCGATGCTTTCAGGTGAGACCCTGTGGGATTTGGATCAGCGACTGAAGAGTATGATCCGAGAGGCCAATATGACGCTAACAGATGCCCAGCATCAAACATGGTTTTTGGAATCCCTGACATCGCACTTGAGGATGGCGCTGTCACAACAGAAACTTTCCACCCAGGCTGAAGCATTAGAAATGGCAATGAGGTTGCATGAGACCCAAATACAAGACCCTGGGTTGGGAGTTCAACAAATCCACGCCCAACTATAGAATCTACGCCTGGAAATGCAGAGTTTGAAGAAAGATAGGGCACCGCAGCCAGAGGCACGCGAGGAAGTATGGTGCATAAAATGCAAAGGCTAGGGCCATGACAAGGATCACTATCCAATATTCGCAAACTACTTGGCAGGAGGGGGACTAATGCCATTGAGGCCAAAGGCACAAGCAGGGTCGAGTACGAAACCCGCATTATGGTGTGTGATCTATCATATAGCAGGAAAATACATGAAGAAAAAATTTCATTTGTTGCAGAAGTATACACAAACTCCCCAGCAATTGTTTTGTAATTTCTACATGTTGGTAGGCCACGACGAGTGCACTTGTCGCAGCTACGAACTAATGATGGATCAGACCCCAACCTATCAGATGCAGACCGAAACGCGAGCCCTCAACCTAGCTGCGAGGATGGAGCGTGTTGGATTTGAGGGGCGAGGTCGAGGACAAGGAGGAATGGGACCAAGAAGGGGCTGCAGATAGTTAATTTGCTACAATTGCAGAGGACCAGGGCACTATGCCCACGATTGCACCAACCTGAGGAGGATATCTTGTTCGTACTATGCTTAGTTTGATCATGAAATGATAGATTGTCCTACGTTGATCACACAGATGCGCGAAAAATAGGTAGTCCAACCTCCTTTGAGGCTTTGACTCAGAATATCCAAATGATAAGGTCTGAACCGTGTGATGTTATAGACATATTTGGGCACTGCAACACTAATCATATATGTCAATAAACCAAGGGCTCTTTAACCCCTAAAAGTGTTGTTTCATACCCTAAAGGATCATGGTCAACTGATTACAGCATTTTCTAGAAGTTCCACTTGAAAAACTACTCAGAACTGGTCAAAACTGGACCATACTGACTAATCCATGGTCAAGGTGCGATGCATACTAGGTACTACACTAGCCAGGTGTGATGCATACTGAAAGAGCCTTCTTTGGGGTGCGATGAACGAGAAGAGACAAATGGCAGAGATAGTTTGCTAAGTGGATGCTCATGGAATCTTCTAGGAACTTCTCCTATGACACTTGCCACTCTGAATTCGCCCAGGGATGAGTAAGAGATCAAAGAAATCTCCAAGTGGAACCAAGAACTATCAGTGGAATGACACTAATCAAAAACCTAGAACTAACTCACCCCCTTGCAAGACATATATATATATATATATATATGGATCCCTCATCTCAGAGATCTAGAGGCTGGAATTTTGTAATTTGTAAGGAAGTGCTATTGGTTTCTCTTTGAGACGTTGTATTGTTGGGTGATATTGCTTTTCATGAGGTGAAGAGGGCTTTCATGCTCGGAGGATGATGCTGGATCAAACAGCTGGGTTGTAATCCTCTCTTCTACTATCAATAAAGTTATTTGAGTTTTCCTCCATATACTTGTGTATTTGTGAATGCAATTGTATGGTTAATGTATTTTTGATTCTACCTTGTTTATGGTATTATAGATCTCTATTCTTTGATGGTGTTTTGTTGCTTTGCCTCTACAGGTGTTCTCTAAAGTGGGACAAGTAAGAAAGGAGTGGCAAGCTCTATCAAGGGAGAGAGGAAACAAGCAAGGAGCCAAGCGAAAGATTTAGGTTGGTGCTCTCTACTTCTCTCTTATCTATCATACATAAAGGAAATCACAAGTTACTTTGATTGTTTGCTTCTAAGATAGCTACCCATCTTAGTGGGACTAGCAGATCGAAAAGACACTAGTTTTCTTAGAAAGAAAATGGCGACCCACTATGGAGTGATTAGTTTTCTTATTTGTTATTGTTGTTTTCTTTATAAGCTACAGTCGGAGCCTGAAGTTAAGCCAGCTAGCCTTCGAACTGCACTTGTTATTCAAGTGCAAAGTAGATCAATGTTGCTTCAGTCAATCTCGAGATTGATTTATGAACTGAACATTTGACTTGCAAACATCCTAAGTGCCCTTGTGGTAGCTCAATAACCTCCTAAGATCATACCCCTGTACTTTGTTTTCACTACCTATCATAGCTTAGTTGAAATAACTGAACTTAATTGCAAATTTTGAGCAAAAACCAAACTCAGTTTCATTCCCTGGCTCATCGCACTGTCTATAACTGGCAGCCTATATGCATCGCACCTCTCGTGTGTTGTAGGCGAGATGCATCCCTATTTCCCTTAAGGATAGGTGCGATGATTGAGTGATACTGTTTTCTTCTTTGGAACTTGGTTTTTTTCTCCTTGTTTTCAGCTCTATTCAGTAGTTTTGCCGCATATGATTAGTATCTCATTGCTGAAGCCTTCTTCCTTTACACTATTCAGCCTCCAATGGTTAGGATTTGTGAATTTTTTTAATGTATTTTTCATCATTTACAGTCCTCCTTTGTCAAGAGTAGCTTAATCGAACTGTCATTTTTCGATTCAAAAGTGTCGTAAGTGTCATTTTGAGTCAAGAAGAACAGTGTAGTAAAGTCTTCCTCCTCTAGATAGTTGATTGTACTTTTGTCATTGTATTTGATTTGAATTTTCAATATTTGAAGTGTCAAAAGTAGTTTTCCATTCGAAATCCAAAGTGTCGTTTTAGTCTTCCTTTCATTTTGAAAAGAAATTGTTGAAGTGTCGCTTTGAAGAAAATAGTTCAGATCTCTACTTAATTTTCCTTTTTGGCATTCTCACATTAAGGAAACATAAAAACAAATACATGCATGTGCATTTGCATTTAGTGTGCTCTTTTCTCTCTGTTGAAAGAATTGTCATCTTATTCCCTTAGTAGCTAGGATTTTCATTGTTAAAAGAAAAACAAATGATTGTTCATTTTAGATTGCATATTTAGGAATCTTACATCTACATCATGTGGTGAACCTTGAAAGACAAACTTCTAAAAAGATCAACTCTAAAATAAACCTCAATGAACATAAAAACGCTTTGGAACCTAACGCAACACATCTAGAAGTCTAGGCTAGAGACGTGTTCCAACGTCGTAAAACCTAGTAACTATTGTTTTAATTGAAGGTTGGGTGATTCCTCCTCTTTGATACGACAAGTGACAGTACGGAATTGTGCTCCCCATACCGTCGAGTATATATTGGGAGACCACAATAGGCTGATATCCTTTTTCCATGGGAAGCCATGTCTGCCACCCTATCTATTGCAATGCACTGAACACAACATTCAGGAAGATTGACTGCAGTACGTAAAGTCCTTGGTAATTTCTCTTTAATTTACCACCAAGGTGTATATTGCAGTTTTTCGATTGGTTTGGTAATCCCTCTGTCTAGATTTCCAGAGTAGTCACTTTCGTTCCTTTTCGACTCCTTAAAAGAAAAGGTCCATCTGAGCACTTGTCACTTCAGGCTCATTAAAAATCGAAGGCAACTAGACTCATCTTTAGCTCTTTCTCAACTCTTAAAAATTGAAAAGGCAAAGTTGTGTCAAAGCGTCATAAAATTTATTTATTTCGGAATAACTTTTTCCCTTTAATTTTTGAGTTCATCAAGTAATCCGCAATCGTGGAAGAAATTTAATCAAAACCCCGTCATTCGTGGAGACTAGCGAGTCAACCATCTTTGACTTCGGAAATGAAACCATTCCAGGCAAAACAATCTCATTTAACTGAGTCAAATTTTCCTGGTTTATTTGAAACTTGTGTTTCAACATCATCAGAGACTCCAGTTACTCCAATCATTTCTGGTACATCTACCTTTACAGAAGAAGTTCCGCAATTACAAGAGGACATTAGAACTGATCCTAGTGTAACGGTAAACACTTCTATCCCTGAACCAACTCCATCTAGGGCTGATCTAGAAACTGAAGTTCACTTACCTGAACATCTGGAAGCTGAGTTCCAGAATTCAGAAGGTGTCACCCCTCCAATGTCTGTTACTACAGAAGCTATACCTTCTTCGGCTCCGGAAATATTTACAGACCTGACAGTCTACCTCTTCCACCTAGACTGATTGCTATACAAGAGATTGTAGAGAATCTTCCATCCAGTACCCCATTGCATTTTGGAACTGGGATCCACCTATATCCTTCTACTACTGAAGTTAGTTCTTTTAATCACCCTTCATCGCAAGTTCCTGTCGAATCGCTAGGAAACCTTTTGGATAGACTAAATATGTCTGAACAACCATCAACAACTAGGACTATGTCATCTCATACAGCAATAGGGGAACCTCCTGCTACTACTTTGACAATGTTTGTTGGTATACCATCTGTCCCAACTAGTTATCAGTCGCTAGATTGAGTCCACCCAGGGACTATTTCGACAGCATGGTCTATTCCTATTTGTTCATCTAGAATTCTATCTAGAATTTCTTATGTTGAAACTCAACAAATTGATCCTACACATCAGTATTAATTTGGGCAGTCCTGTCTCCAAAGACCAATCTATCCTTTGAACATTGGATTGCCGCCATATGGGGGGAAATATGCTTTTTCATTGTTCCCTCCTAGAGAACAACCATATGAGAGTTCACAACAAAATTCAGGTCAAACTAGAATTACATCTAGTGGTTGGGTACCAATACTACCTCAACAGCCAAGAGTTGTATAGTCAATGCAACCAAATAAACTTGTGTCGAACATTCCCACTACACCTGCTATTGTGACTATGTGGCAAGTACAAGCGCTACCTGTTGTATGTCAACCTCAAGTCTCTCAGCGATGTTAACTGATCCATTTCCAAACCCAGAAACTAACCTGGTTGCTATCGATCATGCTTCAAAATCCCAAGTGCTTATGTTATCCATCTCGAAACAACAAAATGATGCTTTGATATCAACAAGGAATAAAGATTATGGGAATCCACAGATGTCGAACAACAAGGCTACAGATCAACCCACTAGTTTGACAACAACTTTGTTAAAATTTGTGCCACCCATCATTCCTGAATTAACTATAAAGTCACCAAAGGGAGTAGTACAAAAATCAAAATTTAATCCTCATGCCCGAGCAACACAGAATTATAATATATTGGATGATTTGGCGCAATCACCGTTCACTATGTCGACACTTGAAGTACTGCAGAATTGCCCCTCCCAAAAACAGTCTTTGTTATTAGCAATAGGTGGGATTGACCCAACGGATTCCAATCTTGTGGCCTTTAACCATAAAGGATATGAACCTCAGTTACCGGCCCAACTCACTTTCCTTATACAGGTAAAAGCCCTCAATAAAACTGTTCATCAAACAATCATTGATGAGGGAGCATCTACCTGTATTATGTCAATGAGTTGCTGGAAAACTTTAGGTTCACCACCCTTGTCATGATCATCAATGACATTAAAAGCATTCAATGGAAGAACATACATGCCACATGGAATTTTAAGTAACTTGCAAGTTGAACTGGGAGGAAAGACAGTAGAAATTGAAGTTGAGGTCATTGATGGAAACCTTGACTACAATATCTTACTGGGAAGGCCATGGATTTATGCTATGGCTGCCATTGTGTCAACATATTTTAGAAATATTGCATTTCCCTTCCAAGGTGGAATTACAATCGTTGACCAACTAACCTTTTTCCCCAATAGTTCACAAGCTACTGGAAGCATTTCATTGATCCATGGAAGTCCTCAATCACTTCAAAATGTCAGAGTAGGTCTTCTAAAAGACCCTTCTTTAATGGGTACTTTTGCCCTCCCGCCTCCGAGTAATCTGGCGGAAGTGGAAACAATAGAAACCTGTCACATGATATCTTCTACATCATCAAAGATTAAGAATAACTCTGACCATTTTTATAGTGTGGATCATCATGAGATGTTGCCCCCAAGCCCCATAGAATCTTTGTAGCAATCAATTTTCTGGGCCTGGGCAATGAACCCAAATCAACACTCAGCGAGTGTTTGGATAGATAGGTCTCTAGAGTATGGTACCTCTTCCGATCCTTGGTCTCGTATACATTCTACAGACAAAGGAATCATTCAGTCAATGATGATAAGAGAGATGCCATGGGAAGATTACCACCATTGTTCCCACCTTCAAGATAACAATGAAGATTATTCAATCGACCTTAATCATCCTTCAGTTTTTTATTTTCTATAAAAAACTGTAAAACAAGGACCCCTAGAGCAAAATTCTAATCGAGTCTTTCACTTGATCTCGTAAAAGAATCTTCATTCCATCCACCTCATAACCATGAGTAGTCTGGTGAATGTAATGAAGCTTGGGGGGCATGCACCTACTTGTAAAGATAAGTTTCCTTGTAGGTTATGTAGTTGTTCTGCCACATCGGTCTATCACACCATTCACCTTTGTCTATTCTGGATGAAGCCATCCTGCTTCACCGTAGTGATTTCCATCTGGTTACAAGAGACTCTCCTTTTCATCATGCTGGGGGTGTGCAAACCACACGAGCAATGTTTCCGTAAAATTCAAGCTCGTTAAAAAATAAACCTAGCACTGAGCACATGTTGGCACAAGGTTCAAGCTCATTAAAAAATAAACCTGCCTTCAGTAAACAACCTCTGTGATTGCTTTGCTATTAGCCTTTTGAGCCTTGGTTGTGTTCTTCCATCACCTCCATTCTTTTGGCTGATCATACGCTTCCACTTGATTGTTTACCCTTTTTGAGGAATAGTTGCAACAAGTGATTCTCTTAGCCACCCTCTTCACTGCCATGTTTTGAGAAGTTCCAAACATACCTGGAACTAGCTCTTACCCGAAAATATCACTTGTTGCTCAAAAACGAGTTTCTTTTAAGCTCTTTTTAGACTCACTAAATATGAAAAGATTATTGGCCTTTCCAGCTCATAAAAGTAAAGAGAAGTGCCATCCCTCCTGTACATTTTAATCTTTTAGAATCTGAGGGATTATCAAACAAAAAAATCGAGCGCTTGTCTTTTTCGGCTCACTAAGATGATTGAAAAGTCATCCCTTTTGTATTATTTTATACTTTTTCAGACTTAAGGGATTATGCCACGAAAAAGGACTGCTGGAGTTTCCTTTCCATCCCTTTTCAAATTCTATAAACATGAAAAGGACCGAGTTATCTTTGTCATTAAACTCGTTAAGACAATAGTGACAATCTTGTCCATCAGGACAAGAGCGAGTTTTGACTGTCGCTAGGCTCGCTAAAACATAGCGACAGGTTTACCCAAAGGGCAAACTTTAGAACAAGCATATGTTATCCTTCT
>APFE030434898.1:0-55741 GCA_000404065.3 Pinus taeda | reverse complement strand
GTTTACATCAATGGCCTTCGACTGAAAGATTTTGCGTGGTGTTCGACATCGACTCATATATTCACACCATGTGAATTGTACTGTAGTACCTTGAGGGTCATTATCATTATCAGTGATTCCTCTCGCGCCTGTTAACAACTTACATCATTGGCTGGTAATCATGCGATGTCTTTCCATGTTCGACTTCAGAACATCTTTTCACATGGATCGACTTGTACATCGAGCGAAGATTGAACAAGTTTGAAGACCCCTGATCTAGTTTCATCCATCCAAGCTGCGATATATTCAAGGAAATAAAGACATCAAATGTACACAAAAGTTGCACAGATGATCATCCAAGCTAAGGGATGATGACTCTACATATAAAGAATCATCGGTCTGCAACTGCATACGATTATCTGTTCCATGTACATGAAACTGAATTTATAAAAGATGAGCATGGGAATGCCCACCTCAGCTAGATCATGAAAATAATATGATGATGATGTATTGTATTGTATCTTATTACAGGTCACCTTCTAGTTTGAAAAACCTCGGATCCTCATGATAAAGCATTTCACCCAACATCAAAATATTTACGACCTCATGCTTTAGGGGGCAACTGTTATAGACATATTTGGGCACTGCAACCCCAATCATATATGTCGATGAACCAAGGGCTCTTTAACCCCTAAAAGTGTTGTTTCATACTCTAAAGGATCATGGTCAACTGATTACATCATTTCTCAGAAGTTCCACCTGAAAAACTACTTAGAACTGGTCAAAACTGGACCATACTGACTACTCCATGGTCAAGGTGTGATGCATACTAGCTGCTACACTAGCCAAGTGTGATGCATATTGAAAGAGCCTTCTGTGGGTTGCAATGAGCGAGAAGAGACAAATGGTAGAGAAACTTTGCTAAGTGGATGCTCATGGAATCTTCTGGAAACTTCTCTTATGACACTTTCCTCTCTGAATTTGCCCAGGGATGAGTAAGAGATCAAAGAAATCTCCAAGTGGAACCAAGAATTATCAGTGGAATGACTCTAATAGAAAACCTAGAACTGACTCACCCCCTTGCAAGACATCTATATATGGATACCTCATATCAGAGATCTAGAGGCTGGAATTTTGTAATTTGTAAGGAAGTGTTGTTGGTTTGTCTTTGAGACATCATATTGTTGGGTGATCTTGCTTTTCATGAGGTGAAGAGGGCTTTCATGCTGGGACGATGATGCTGGATCAGGCAGCTAGGTTATAATCCTCTCTTCGACTATCAATAAAGTTATTTGAGTTTTCCTCCATATACTTGTGTATTTGTGAATCTTGGTATTTGTGAATGCAATTGTATGGTTGATGTATTTCTGATTCTGCATTGTTTATGGTAATATAGATCTCTATGCTTTGATGGTGTTTTGTTGCTTTGCCTCTACAAGTGTTCTCTAAAGCGGGACAAGTAAGAAAGGAGTGGCAAGCTCTATCAAGGGAGAGAGGAAACAAGCAAGGAGACAAGCAAAATATTCAAGTTGGTGCTCTCTGCCTCTCTCTTATCTATCATACATAAAGGAAATCACAAATTACTTTGATTGTTTGTTTCTAAGATAGCTACCCATCTTAGTGGGACTAGCAGATCGAAAAGACACTAGATTTCCTGGAAACAGTGAAGAAGACCCAAATGTGAACATGATGATCAGAAGCGGTGTGACCACGGGGGAAGATAAGGGGAAGCAGCCTGAGGAAGATACATGGGTTCGCAAGGCTCCTGCAAAGAAACCTGAGTTTGACTTAGAATTTGCAAAGAAGATGTTTATGGAAGCTAAGAAAAGCTTGACAGAGGCCTCCACTTCAGGTAGTAAGGATCAACCAGATCCAAGAATGGATCCTTCAATGCTTACTACCTTTTTGGAGACATGCATGAAACTGTTGCATGACAACAAGGAAGTTAAGGGACTACAGGAGTTGATCACTAGGTGCGCAGGATCAGGAGAACCACACGGAGTCTGGAAACTAGGAAAGAATGCATTACGCACTAGGAGGGAAATGAGATTGATGGCGCAGAATGGCGAGTACGAAATGGATCAGGTCATCCTATATCTAGGGTTGGACACGAATGTGTTACCGAAGCAAACCTAGGAATCCATGGGTAGGCCCACATTGCAGTGGTCCCCTATTCAATTACGAATGGTGAACCAACAAAAGGTTTTTCCCATGGGGAGGTTGCAAGGGGTAATAGTTGATATTGAAGGCACGAGCACACAAACAAATTTTGAAGTGATAAATATTTTCGATGACAGAAATCCCTATCCCGCGCTATTAGGAATCGACTGGGCTACTAATATGAACGAAGTCATCAATCTGAAGAAGCGTAAAATGATCTTTGAGAAAAATTCGCTATGCGTAGTAGTCCCACTAGACCCAACCGAAGGGGCATGCTACACGAAACTAGTGCATAATGATGGAAGCGATGATGATCTTGATTGTATTTACAAGATAACTATGCAAGACCAAGATTGGGTGAATCTAACTGCAAATGGGAGGATCTCGTGGGAGCCCGATAACTCCTGCACTTCGGATTCAGACAAAGAAGTAGAGTGCTGGAAAAATTAGTTGAACGAAGTAACAACACTGAATTGCAACATGATGATTAGATCACTGCATTGTGTAACAACAGAGGCCCGAGATCTACCGACATACGATGGATTGATAGTGGTGGATGATTTCTTGTGCAAGTTTGAAAGCGTAGTACCAGAACTACAGTGGTTCGATGCGTTAAAGTGGGTGCTGCGCACAACACCTGCGCACTGGTGGGGAACAAATCATGGAAGTTTTGAGGACTAGCACGGATGCAGAAGGATGATGCACCTATGATTTGGGAAACCGCAGCTATGGTTACAAGACAAATACGATGTACGAGATGAACTGTGCATGCACCTTGCGAAATGAGCCAAGGCCTATGGAGGAGAACCACAGCATGAATGGGTACATTTATTCTACCATACCCTGGATGTAATACCCATGAATTGGTATACTGAGACAGAAATCCGACATGGCTTGGGTGAATGGGATGTCTTGCATGAAGGATTTTTTCTAACATTCACATTTGAAGACCGTTGGTCGGATACTGTTGACGATGCACTACAAGTAGTAAAAGTCACCATCTTCAAAATACCATTGGAGCCATTGGAAATGTTGCAACCAGAATGGGCTGTACAGTTAAGTAGCACATTGGAGTGTTATAACATGCAGGTGGAGGAGGATGATGACGACCCTCAAAATATTGCTATTCCAGAAACCGAAGGCTATCGCGAGGTTCAAGGACCATCAATTGAGGATCCCGACATCACTGCACCACTCAAAAAAAAGCAGGTAAACATTGGCACAGAAGTGGAGCCAAAGTACGCGATGCTTGGGGACTATTGGGACAATGCTACGGTAGATAAGGTCACCAAGTTACTCTGCAAATATCAAGACTTGTTCCCAACCAAAATCACAGACTTAAAGGGGATCATTTGTGACTTAGTGATGATGAAGATCACCCTAACACCAGACACGAAACTAGTTAAGCAACGACCTTAACGCTTGAATCCAAAGTATAAATAAAAGGTCCATGACGAATTAGACAAAATTCTTGCAGCCAGAATTATTGAACCAGTGGAAGAATCTGACTGGGTGAGTCCTATGGTAGTGCAGGAGAAAAAGCAGAAGGGAGAAATTAGAATATGTGTGGACCTCAGGAAGCTTAACGATGCATGTGTTCACGATCCATTCCCAACATTGTTCACAAATGAAGTATTAGAGAATTTTGGTGGTCAAGAAGCTTACTCATTCACAGATGGGTTCTCAGTTTACCATCAGATCAAGATCGCACCAAAAGATAGGATAAAGACAACCTTTGCAACAGAATGGGGCTGCTTTCAATACACCGTTATGCCCTTTGGACTGAAGAATGTACCAGTGATATTTTCACACATAGTGGTGGCCGCATTCAAGGAATACATCCACAAGTTCTTGGAGGTCTATTTGGATGATTGGACTATTTTTGGGTTAGTTAAACACCATATAGCAAGCTTACGTTTGATTTTGGATACTTGTTGTCGACACTAGATTGTGCTGAACCTTAAAAAGTGCACCTTCTTCGTTCCCTTTAGAAACCTGCTAGGCCATGTGGTCTAAAAACAAGGCATGATGGTGGACCCGGCGAAGATTGCTGTTATACTAAATCTGGAAGTGCTGTGAAGTGTCAAACAACTACACGCTACTTTGGGGCACACTGGTTACTATAGAAAGTTTATCAAGAACTATGCCCAAATAATAGCTCCAATGGAAAAACTATTGAAAAAGGATGCTCTGTATTGTTGGAATGATGATTATATGAAAATTTTGGATGTTCTCAAGAAGAAACTGGCATCCGCTCCCATCCTAGTCTTCCCAAAATGGGACGTGGAATTTAATGTACATGTTGATGCGTCGTGTATTGCACTAGGAGTTGTACTCATGCAGGAAGGCGCAGAAGGTGTGGATCACCCGATTGTGTTCGCGAGTCAGTGACTATCCAAAGCTAAAAAGAACTACTCTACTACTGAGCACGAAGGGTTGGGAATGGTGTACACACTCCAAAAATATCGACACTATTTACTTGGCAGGCACTTCAAGATGTATACCGATCATTCCGTGTTGAAATACCTGGTGAACAAGCTTGTGTTGGGGGGGCGCATATGTAGATGCTTGATACTGTTTCAATAATATGTCTTTGAGGTCATTGTCAAGACAAGACACCTAAATGCTGGACCAAATCACTTATCACGAATTGAGACAGGTGACGAACCAACAAATTTGGAGGAGGGACTACCTAATGCGTAGCTCTTTGCAGTGTGCATTGCGGACAACCATTTTGAAGATATAATCCATTTTTTAACCACAGGGACTGTGCCGAAGGAATATTCAGTCCTACAGAAGAAGGAGTTGGTGGTGCGTGCAGTGGACTTTTCTGTCATTGCGGGGCACCTCTACAAAATGGGAAATGATGAGATATTGCAAAGATATCTACCGAAGTTTGAACAAGGATAGATCCTCATGGAAGCACATGGGGGTGCTGCAAGAGGACACTGTGCAAGATGCGTGACTTCACAAAAGATTCTTCATGGTGGGCTATGGTGGCCAATCCTGCACCAAGATTTGAAAGCACACTGTCGGGCCTGCAACATATGTCAAAGGATTGGAAAACCATCATGAAGGGATGAGATGCCACTCAATCCACAGATGACGCTGCAGCCATTCGAAAAATGGGCAATCGACTTTGTGGGGTTGATCAAACCTCAGGGAAAGACATGTGCACGCTACATCATCACTATGACGGAGTACCTGACACAATGGGTGGAAGAACAACTGGTCAAGGAATGAACGGCTGGCACGACTACAAAGATTTTGTTCAAAAACGTGTTGACACGATTTGGCTGCCCAAAAATCTTAATGAGCGATCGCAGAACACATTTCTTAAATGAAACCATCAACGTGCTCATGGATGAGTTCCAGGTTTATCACCAGAAAAGTACACCATACCACCCACAGGCTAATGGAATAGTAGAAGCATTCAATAAAATATTGGAGACTGCGTTGACCAAAATATGTAACGCGCAATGGAACAACTGGGACCTGTGCATACCTGCCATGTTATGGGCATACAGGACAATATGTAAGAAATTGACAGGATAGACACCATTCTGGTTGGTCTATGGTACAGAAGTAGTCATGTCGATGGAATATATCGTACCTAGTCTGCGAGTAGCAGCGCTCACAGGCATGTCAGACCGCGAAGCTCTAGAAGAAAGGCTTGCGCAATTAGAAGAACTTGAGGAAGAACGATTTCTAGCCAGATTTCACTAGCAGGTACAAAATCAACATGAGAAATCCTAACATGACCGCCATATCAAGTTGCGCACATTCAAAGTAAATTATTTAGTGTTGTTTTATGATAGCAAGTTCAAAAAATTTCATGGAAAATTCAGAATGCACTGGTTGGGACCATATGTGGTAAAAGAGGTTACAGATGGAGGCGCAGTCCATCTAGTCAAACTTAATGGAGAACCCTTCCCAGGAAATGTAAATGGCAGTTGCCTAAAGCCCTACACGGGTGGGCTAGCTATTTGACTAACCGACCGAAGCATAGTCTTCGCGACCCAAGGAGCTGGACAGGGGCGTGGGACTATAAACACAAGCACTAGAAGCCAGTACCAAAGAAAAGACACGAGTCAAATTTGGATGATTCACAAGTAGGACTGGAGCAAGTTTAGCCGACGACAAAACAAAGCACTGCGGACCTTCGTGCAGCACAAGTAGAGTTAGAGGGGCTTCATGCAAAGATCGCTGCACCCCCATAGTGACTTGGGACGAGTCACGATGATTGTGTTGGGGGCCTGTTGGGTAGTGGATCCCCCCAAAGCATGGTTTTCAAGCTTAAAGCCTGAGTTTTGGTTAATATGATGTAAACACTCCACGAAATTTGGGCGTGAAGCATGAAATTTTAGGATGAGTCATAGGGTTGTCAGCCCTAAAATAATGTAATTTAATGTAAAGTTGTGTCAGCCTACCCATGGTCCATGGACCATGGGATTGTATAAATAGAGCGAGGCTCTAAGTGTAAAGATAGTTTTTGAAAAAGAAAGTAATATAGAGATGCAAAGGCATGGTTAGAGGATAGAAGTGGATCTGAATTATATTGGGTCGTAGTAGTAGGTAGAGGATCTGCACCTGAGTGCACAAAGGCCTAGTATATTCTGCAGTAGAGTGTGCGGATCCCTGCAGCTGAGTGCATAGGATGGAGTCGAGTCTGTATTGAACTGAAATTGAAGAGAATTATTAATAAAGATAAGTTTGATTCGGCATATTGTGCATCTATTTTGTGGATCTATATTTTGATGTTATGTGTTAATTGTATCTATTTACTTATATGCATGCACTCTATAAACATTGGTATGAATGCTTATGTATGAAAATATTTTAGGTAATTAGTGAACATAACCTAATTAAGGAAGACTTGGGTAATTAACATGGGTTGGGCTGCGGTTAGAGCTGCGCGAAGGTAGTAACACAGGACGCATGAGGCTCGCTGGTGCACGTAGCCCAGTAAGCATGACGGTTAGATCACATACCTATAACCCCATATCAGACATCCCTAGGATGCATAAACCTAGTTCCAGCACCCTCCCATACTACTTCAGGTGAGACCTCAGTCCACATTCCATAGATTGTTGCCGAAAGGGCCAGTAGTACTGGGATTTTCTTGACAAAATCACTTCTAAACCTAGGTCAGGCCCCACGTAGCCAACACCTATACCTGTACCTACACATGTACCTATACCTGTACCTATACATGTACTTGTACCTAAACTCCATTGTAACTTGTGCAGAATCTCCATATACCTAACATCTTTTGACATGTCTGAAAGATCCTATGTTATAAATCTATCCCATAGGAGCTCATAGCTGCTAAGTGATCTACCTGTATCCGCCTACTAAGAGTATCCGCCACCCTATTCTCCTTTCCTTTAATGTACTTTATCTCAAAGTCAAACTCGCTGATCATGGCCAACCATCTAGCCTGCCTGGCATTCAAATTCGGTTGGTCAAACAAATACCTCAACCTAATTTGATCACTCATCAGTAAAAACCTCATACCAAGAAGATAGTACCCCCACATCTTCAATGCATGTATGATCGCTTCTAACTCAAGATCATGCGTTGGGTAGTTCTACTCATGCTCATTCAGACTTCATGACTTATAGTATACCACCTATCCATCTTGCATAAGGACTCCACCAAGTCCTCTCTTTCAAGCATCCATGCATACTAAAAACTCTTTGCCTAGATATTCAGTTTGTAGCACTGGTGCATGTGTCAACAACTACTTAAGTGTCTCAAAATTGGCCTCACACTCCTCTGTCCATTCAAAATTCTTACCCCCCTATGCAATGAGATGATAGATGTTGGTTGTGACCCTCTGAAAAGAGAGTTCCAATTGTGCAAACTTTATTTTTCAACATCTAGCCATGGTGACCCATTTTTAACTCTATCCGAAATCCCTTTGTATTTCCAACTCTAGATGTGTTCTACATTCCCCTTTGAAATATCTTAAAAAACATTCGTAAAACATTACCAAAGGCCTTTTAAAAGGCTAGGACCCATAAAAATTTATCGCTTTTGGACCATTTCCCTTTGTCATAAATCTCCACCCATCTCCCTTATCCTTTTGTGATTGTGATATCGCATATCGCAAAGTTTCCAGCTCACTACAATAAAGCTTTGTCTCCCCTCGCCAATTGCAATACCAAAATAGGGGCTCGCACAAATCATACGTCCCTCCTCTACTGATATCAAAAAGTTCTGTCTCCCCTCGTCGATTGTGATATCGCATAAGTCTTGTCATCTATCCTCCATCGATATCACAAGTCCTCCCCGCTGATTGCAATATCGCATAAGTCCCATCACCACTCTTCCAACAATATCACAAGTTCATCTCATTGTTTGCGCTATCATTAGTTTTGTCTCCCCTTGTCGATTGCGATAACATCTACCTGCGCCAATTGCGGTATCGTAATCATGGATCGAACAAATCATAAGTTCCTCCTCCATCGAAACTCCTTCTGACTTGCAATTGCGATGGATGCAATATTTTATATATTGCAGTTGGTTACTGTTTCGAGTCTAGCCCGTCGACAAACCATTATCGAATATTGTAAAAATGCCTCCCATGTATTGCGATTTTGATACCACCATGGCCAGATCAATGAACCAGATCGAATCAGCTCGGATTAAAAAACATTAAAATGTATATTTCACTTCCGCTCCATGAGATGTTGAAGGTATTTTTCGACGTATAGGTCAGAAGTTGAGGTATTAAATGAAGGCATGGAGTAGTTGGAGAGAAATATGGGCTAATCCTGTGGAAAGCTCCGCAACAAGAAACCAATGACAATAATGGCCTTAGAAATGAATTTGAATGTTTCGTTGCACGTCTTCGGAAAGTAAATGAAGGTATGGGGACTCAGTATGATTAATGGATCAACATGGTCTCCACTCAAACACACAATGAAGGACTGTAAGGACATTCTCCACTTCTAGTTGGTAACAAGAAACTCACAATCAACCCACTCCCTAATCTGGAGAATGAGAAATTCAGGAAGTTAAGGTGAAAGCGACAGAAATCAGCCAAGCCATAGGAGGGATACATTGTGGTAGAGGTGGGGCCTGATTAGGGGCCTTCACAAGAACCAAATGATGATATTTTCCTCCATCATTGGGTTTCCTCTTTCTATTTTTCTGTAGTTTCTTTTATTCTCTAATTTCTATTTGTTTTCAAGAAATGAATCAAATCCTTGGAAATCATTTTGGGGTAGTAGAGCTATCACAGGACTAGACAACTAGTCAATTAGACAGCTAGCCCTAGCTAAGATATTTTGTAAATGTTGATTCAATGCTCCCTTCTCTGTATAAATAAGGGGGAGAAACACTTAAAACAGATTCTAGAATTTTGCACCCGCGGTGGTCCAAATTCTATGGTTCCATTTTGGTTTTAATTATTTTTCATAAGGGACTCGTAGGATGTATTGTTGTATGTAAATGGACTGATGAATGGGACTCCTTTTTAATCTTAATGAAACTCTATGGTGATTCCAATCATGGAAATGCGCAATATCTTTTCCCCTTTGTAATATCATTCCATATATGTTTTTCTATCTCTAAAATGGTGTGAATAAGTTGTCGGTCTCTCTCTTGTTCATGACTTTATATTTGTTACCATGTAGCAATAATTTTTTTATCATTAAGGTCCTCCCATTTATGTGTGCATTTTGTTACTCTGTTTCATTGATAGCCCCATAGATATTCCCAAAATCCTTCATCCAGAGTGTCCAACTGCCTTCCATATCTCACTTTGTCAACTCTATCCCACCTATGTCTACTAGGAGACCTACTTCCATATGCTCCATTAGTTTTTTTCTCATGTAAATGCCAATTACGAAGTGGCCCTTGTCATTACAGCTCTGAAAAACTCTGAAGGAGTCTTACATTAACCTCTACTTGTTTCTCTTGTGTATGTATCATCCTGTCATTATCTGCCTCATAGCTCCTTATTTCTTCCTTCAATGATCTCAATGTGTCTTCCAAATCAGAAGAGTGCCCACCATGCTGCTCATTTGATTCATAGGGAGAGTCCTTGTAGTCTATCATCTTGTTATGCATTTTGAACTTTTCCTGCAAGGCATAATATTTTAGATAAACCAAATCATAACAAACCAATGTACCTTAGTATAATTTGGGGAGGCTACCTCATCTACAAGATCATCCAAATAAGTGTGATACATATATACCATAATCATAATAACATATCAACATATACAAATAAGTGCACCAACACATAAGCATCATTCTAGTTAGAGTCAAGTCATCAATGCATGACCATAACAACTACACATACCAAGACCTCATGCATGAAAACAACAACCATTACACCATTGTACACATCGCCACATGCAAACACCAACATGCATAAGCAATGCATAATCAACCACACATATGCATGAACACATGAAATCAAGAATAAGTGAACAAATTTTGTAAGCAAACCTACAAGAATGATATGTAATCAAGCATACAAGAATGTAACCAAACATACGGGAATATAACCAAACATTTAAAATGATACATGTAAGTGACATATAACAACATGTAACTAGTCATACACCCATGATGATGCATCCCACTATAACAACACCAACTTCCACATTGTGACATCACTACTACCATGATCAACATTATGCAAATGAAACAAGCACATGGAAAGCAAGTGTAAGAGACACATATGCAATTGACATGCATGCATGATCAAAACACAAGCCATCCAGTCTGAGGGGTGAGCCATGCTCTGAAACCACTCTGTAACACCATCCTCCCACATCTACCCAAGTAACCATCCAACTAGGGTAAACATGTGACGAGAGGTATTTTCAACCTCAGATGTGACCTTAAGGAAATGGAATCGATGGAAACACAACATACAAACTTATCAAATTAGCTACAGGACCCTTGAGAACCATGCCAACACTTCAGGAAGGTTTCCCTTGGGTCTCACTGAAATTTCTAATCTCTTGATGTCTTGACACTCTCATAGACCTGCAAGCCAGCATTCAGGGAACATTTTGTTCAGTTATGTGCCAGCGTCCCTGGGATTTGAGCCACTTTTCCAGGCCTAGAGCCCAGGTCACCACCTAGAATGGAATGACATCTTAAGAGAAGTAAAATAATAGGGAAACAATGATGCAAAAGCAACTAGTTTAACATGCCCTTAACCATACCCCTACTAGCCATGAGGCATTTTGTCAAACATATCACATACATATAATATGCAAGTGTAAACAATATAATTAAGCATTGGGATCTCATAATTATATGAGAATCGCTAAGAACCGTTGTTCCCTCCTATCATTTGATACATTTTTATCTATTAGGTCATACATAAATTGTCCACTCATTTACAAGTAAAAACATGATGAGAGCCATACATATTGTTGTCATAAAACATATATGTAACCATCATAGTAACAACATAAATACCATAAATACATCAGCCATATAATCCACATATAAACCAGTACATTTACACATGAAAACTAGGGGATGAATTTCTCATTAATGAATGAAGAAACCAACCAAGGATGGGACTACCACATTCCAACTAGCCATAGATTGGCTGAGACAAATCTCTCTTTAGTCAATCACCCCCATGCCATATTCCAAGCACGAATGTGGGACTCATAACCAACCGAAGAGAACCAAACAAGCATGGATGCTACCAAAGTTATCCACATACACCTTCAGCAATTTGAGTGCCTCCTAGTCTCTCAAGATTTACTGTAATCCACAGTCTGATCTAGGGATCACCAGGCCCTACACCGAGACCCACTCTCTAGGTTTTACTGTACATCCATCCCGGGACTACTAGGCCCAATGGAGAGAAATTCACCTCTTGGCTTTACCTTATATCATGCCATTCACCAGCAAGGATTCCTAGGCTCATCGAGACGCACAATCCTAGCTTTATAGAAACCCACAATCTAGCTTAGGGGTTACTAGGCCAGTGGCTTTACTATGATCAACAGTCTAGTTCAAGGACCACTAGGCCATGTGTTTTCCATTTTAGAAATCCACCCCACTCAACTTTGAATCCATCCAATAATCCAGATCAAACAAAGTATGGGAACCCATCTCATCAAGGCTATCAGGAAATTACAAGGCTTGGACGAAAACACTTTCACACATGGAAAAACCCATGCCATGATAGAAAGAAACCACATGCAACACCATGCATGCCAAATATATCAAGGAAAATACACATGCAAATAGATACCTACAAATAATATTATTGTATTTGTTTGATACTGCCTTCCTTGATTGATCTTTGCTTCATCTTGCCTTCTTTTCCTTTCTTGCTCCAATGCCCAAGTGCTCTAAGAACTCTAAGTATCCAAGAGTGAGAGAGAGAGAATAATGAGAGAGATCCAAAACTGAACTGACAAAAGGTTACCAGCTGATCCTTAGAAGCCTTTTTATCAATGAGGCCTCTAATTTCTTCATTTTCAATTATTTTCCTTCATTTTCCTCCTCACATGCAACCTGTGACATTTCGCCTCCCTTTTCTCCTAATTTCCACTATCTTCATAAATAAATGTGCCAAAAAATGCCATTTTCCCTTTCCAAAGCCTTATCCATTGCCTTTTCCAATTTCCTTAGCCATAATAAACCAAATGAACACCCCCTATAATGTCTTTCCCAACATTCATCTTGGAATAAGTGTCCAATCGACCATGGTTATTATTTTTAACTTTTCTCACATGGAATTTTTCCCAAGGCTATTATAGAAGTTTCCCACTATGCAATGATGGAAGGATAGGGAGGCCAGGTGATTACACAATTACGTAGTTCATGAGCTCAAGGGTTGGGCTTGAGGGTTGATATTGCGAAATGTGTAGTTCAAGCCTAACTAAAGGAAGTGATTGCGCAATTTTGGAGATTAGGGGCTTGGCTTGAGCATTGGGATTGTGAAGTGCATAGTTCTGGGAGGAAGATACTACATAGTGCACAGTGTCGAGGGACAAGGTTGCTGCTTCAGGGTTGAGACTGTGCAATGTGCAATTCAGGATGGTTGAGAGAGGTTGAGTGATCTGGTCGGGGAGTTTTCCCAATTTTGACTAAATGTCAGATCAGTGACATGAAGTTGAACAAAATGAGACTTTGAGTATGATATAACACTTAGATTACTTGATGACACAACAAGGAACACTTAAAACACATTAATAACACACTTCCCTCAATACGACGATTGGCACCAAAAGCGACACCAAAGATACACTTTGCAACGACTATGACGACACTACTGTGACAATGCTTAAAACTTTGGAAATGAGTGTGACACATGTTTACATGGTAAGACCAACTCATTTACACAAATATGTCCCTTTTAAACACCAAAACTAACCTTTTTACGTTGTGTGACACTTAACATGTTAAAAGACGACACATTGATTTTATCACAAACGAGACCAAAACACTTAGGGAAAATTCATGCAATGAATCTTGATGTTTGGGGCAAAAACATGTGATGTCAAAGTAGGTTTTGAAATTTGAATGTAAGTGATAATTTTGGAGGGTGTTGTAGTAGTGACAACACTTGGCGACACACTAGTAGAATTCCAACTTCTTTGCCTTGGTTGATTCTTTTATGCAGGATC
Organism: Pinus taeda; assembly: GCA_000404065.3. NCBI lineage: Eukaryota > Viridiplantae > Streptophyta > Pinopsida > Pinales > Pinaceae > Pinus > Pinus taeda. Next base: position 41,978 of record APFE030434898.1, on the reverse strand, counting down.
TAGTTCTTCAAGGAGTATTGATTCATCATTCATATCACTTTGGTTTCCCCACTTAATCCATGCACAAACTTAGTCCCCTTTGTCTTTTCTCAGCTAAACATAAACATGAGACAAACAATATCACAATGTTTTGAATCAAGGAAGGGTATTTTAGTTCGCGATCTTTACATTTTTGGAGTATAGTTTTCATCTCTAGCATTGCTCTGTTGCCAACAGGCCTGGACAGTACCCTGACAGAGTCACTTCATGAATACAAACATTGATCTGTTTCCAGCAAGCTTGAAAAGTACCCGAGAAAGTTTCTTGCTTCACCTCCCTGTGCAGGAAGCCCTTCTCTTCTTTCACCTTTCATTTATATATTTTATATGGGACTGTGCATAGGCACTTATTCATTTTATGGGAAGAAGAGGAATCCTGACTTATTGAGAGTATAAGAGGTTGTTCCTTCAGAGAAGCATATAAAGACCTTTGATTTTGGTTTGCTTGTTTATATTTTCCCCTTCTTTGTCTCTACTTAACTAGATAATCATGGAAAACACTGAAATATAGAGAACCCAGTGAAGGCATAAGGTTTCCATAATGGATACGAATATCATGGTTCAACGCAAATTCTCCTTACGAAAGGATCATATTTTCCATCAAAACATCATTGATCAAAATACGTAACCATAACAAAGAACAAGAACGAAAGGTTAGCCAAATTTTGTAGCATCACAAGACTCTTTACAATTCAGACACACACAATGAAGCCAGAAAACATGTCTACACATGATGTTTATTTACATAAAGGGAAGAAAACAACAACACATGACCAAACAAAACAAACACTACAAGAGACTATGTACAAGGGAAGGGCGCGACCCTAGACCATCATTGAAAATACTTTTGTAAGTCTTTTCCACTAACAGGAAGAGAGTCAATCTTCCCGTCTAAATACTGGAGATGATATGTGTGTTGGCCAAGATTCTCATGCACTATGTACGGTCTGATCCACAGGGATTGAAACTTAGTGTATTTACCTTTGTCTTCATGGGCTTTGTCCTAATTTAAGAGTATATCACCTAAAATAAATTCATTTTTCCTTGCAGACTTCTTTCCAAACCATCTCTTGATACGATTATGATGGACATAATTTTTGTTTAGCTTTTTGTCTTTCTTCCTGTAACTTGCAAAGGGTGTCTACCCTACTCTGAACCAATAAGCATGACTTATCCTGGGATTCTTATGAAAGTTGAAGGGTATGCAAATAGATGTTCAAGGGTAGGATGCCTTCTTTTCCATACACCAGGATGTAAGATGACGTATTCAAATAAGCCTTAGGCATGACTTGGTTAGCCCATAGGGTGTCCACCAAAGCAGAGTGCCAGTTCCTCTATTCCAAGAAAATGGTCTTCTTGATAATGTGGATAAGCTTCTTATTAATGGAATTCACAAGATCATTTCCCTACAGATAGTAATTATCTGAATGTTTCAATATGATACCATTTTACAATGAAAAATCATATAATATTAGCAATGAAAAATATGTTGCATTGTAAAAAACAACTGGATTCAGAATGCCAAACCTGGAGATGGTATTTTGTTTGAGGAAGTTGATTTCCTAATCGTTCACTTTCTTAAGTGGAACCTCTTTTGTCCACCACGTAAAGTAAACTATGGCAGTGAGAATATAGCAGTGTTTCTTCGATGAGTGCCAAAATATCACCAATAACATCCAAACCCCATTGTTGAAATGATTCTTCGAAAACGATTTGATGCAATGGGGTGGCTGACTTCTTTCCTTGACCGGCACACTTCTGATAAACTAGACACTTGTGAGCATTCACATGAGAATATTTGAATAATGTGGACCAATGAAAATCAGCCTGCATCACCATGTGAATTGTAGTGCCACCCAAGAAGTTCCCTCCGATCGGTCCATCATGGAGGTCACGTAACACCTTTTCTAAATGATGTGCTTCTAAGCATCTGAGTAGTACTCCATTATGGTTCTTTCTCAAAAGCACCCCATGCACTTACTGGTAAGATAAAGCTTTTAATCGGACTTCCATCTTCTATCATGCAGATAAGTGAGAAGGGAAAGTACCGTTCTTAAGATACTTACACACATTTTCATTCCAAGAGTTTGAGATAATAGTGGGGGTATCTCGCTCGACATTTTACATCTCGAGCTCCTGCTCTCATCCAGATGGATAATATTCTGATGCATTCATTTATTCTACTGTTAATTGACATAAACCATGGCCCTTGATTGTGTGAACTATTTTGAATTCCAAATCATACTCTTATAAACCAATCATCTAGTTCTCTCTTCTCTCACCCAGCTCTTGTTGGCCAAATATTGATCTTCTTGTTGGGTGTTGCATGATGATAATGCAATGGTTATTCAAAAGATGGGGTTGGAAATGCTTTACTGCCTTATAGACTATGTAATATTGTTTATCAATGCTAGTATAGTTAAGTTTAGGTCCTTTTAGGCTAGTACTCATAAAAGATATAGGTCGCTCATTATTTTGATCGTCTTTATGTGTGAGCACAACAGTAAGAGAAGTATCAGAAGTAAAGGTGTACAACAAGAAATCCTTTATAAAATTTGGGTTGTATAGGGTTGGTGCTTCTGTGATTGCCTGCTTAATATGGGAAAATGTGTCTTTTTCCATTTTGTCCCACTTGTATATTGCATCCTTCTTCACCATGTCTTGCATGGGTTTCACTATTTGAGCATAATCGGAGATGAATTTGAAGAGAAAATTTATCTTCCCCAAGAAGGACTACATGGATTCCTTGTTTACTTGGAAGGGAATCTGCGTGATAGCCTTGACCTGTTTAGGGTCTACTTTAATCCCACTCTTTTCTATGATATGGCCCAAGAGATTTCCCTCGGACAATACAAAAATCACTTCTTGGGATTAAGGGAAATATCGTACTATTGACATCACTCAAATATTTGCTTCAAATGGTGTAAGTGGTCAGATTTCTTTTTGGAAAACATCATGACATCATCAATATATACCACCACGCTCTGACCAATTAGGTTGTTGAATGTGATGTTCATTGCACATTGGAAATTTGGACCAATATTAACCAACCCAAAAGGCATTCTCCTAAAAGTGAACATGCCCCACTTCATTTGGAATGTTAATTTTAAGTCTGTTGGGCTCTGAGACTAGAACTTAGTTGTAGCTAGAACATCTGTTAAGCAGATGTTGGCTTATTGGGGCCTGACCCAGGTTTAGAGTTGATTTAGCCAAAAAAATCCTGATACTACAGGCCCTTTCGGCAACAGTCCGCGGAGCATAGACTGAGGTCTCACCTGAAGTAGTATGGGAGAGTGCTAGAACTAGGTTTTTTCACCCTAGAGATGTTTGATGAGTTCAAGTGGTTCGCGTTTCATCCCTGCACACACGTCACTAAGCACACTTCCTCATACCTCGCAACTTGAGATACTGCCTTCGTACAACCCTACTGGGGGGTCGAACGCTATTATTACCTAAGTCCTTACTAGTAATCCAATGTTAGTTGGTTATCTTAGTATACTTGCATGCCTTAAGTTATACTTAGCAATATAAATCATTCATGCAGGTGTGCATAGTAAATAAGTAGTATATTCGCAAATTATCTCAAACATGCAATAACCCAAGAACAGATACACATAATTATGATAAAACTTCTCTTTATTAATTTATTCCTCGGTTACAGACTCGACTCTGCCTTGCACACTCAGCTGCAGGGGTCCGCGCACTCAACTGCAGACTACTAGGCCTCTTTGCACTTAGCTGCAGAGCCTTCTTCTACTCTACAACCCAAGACACACTTATTCACATAGACTCTTTATTTTCTCTACTACTTCACTACTATATTTTACACTTAGAGCCTCACTCTATTTATACAATCCCATGGTCTGCATGCCATGGGTATGACGACATTACATTACAAGACTAGGGCAGACAACCCTGTGACTCTGTTATACATTTTGTGCTCCCTACCTGCAATTTGTTGAGTCTTTACAACAATATCAGTTCAAAAATTGGGCTTTGAGCCCCAAAACATGCCTTGGGGGGATTCCATGCCCAACAAGCCCCCAACACAAACATTGCGACTCACTCTTGAGTCACTCAGTTGGCGCAACGATCTTTGCACGGAGTCCCTTCAACTATTCTCAAATTGTACTAAGGTCAGCAGTGCACTGAGCTGTTGCTTGATGGATTTGCTGCATCCACTGTTCCTAGACCTGTGTATTTGCATTTCTTCATTGCATATGTACCGGTATCCCCTATATATTTTTATAGTCCCGCGCCTTTGTCCGAATCCTTGGAGTCTGAAGACTATACTTCTGCCGGTTAGTCAGATAGCCGGGCCACCCGTGTAGGGCTTGAAGCAGCTTCCATTCACCTTGCCTGGTAAAGGCTATCCATTTAGTTTGACTAGCTGTACTGCACCTTTGTCTGTGACCTCCTTAACCACGTATGGTCCCAGCCAATGCATTTCTAAATTTCCTGGGAATTTTTCAAAATTACTGTCATATAACAGTGCTAAGTCATTTACCTTGAAGGTGTGCAACTTAATATGGCAATCGTGCCAGGCTTTTTCACGTTGATTTCGTACCTGCTGATGAAAACCAGCCAGGATTCGTTCCTCCTCAAGTTATTCCAATTGCATGAGCCTTTCTTCTAGAGCTTCATGGTCCTTCATACCTGTGAGCGCTACTATTCGCAAACTAGGTACAATATACTCCATCAACATGAGAGCTTCCATGTCATAAACTAACCTAAAAGGTGTTTATCCTATCAATTTCTTGCACGTTGTCCTATAGGCCCATAGTACTGTAGGTATGCACAAGTCCCAATTGCTTTGTTGTGTGTTGCACACTTTGGTGAGCGCAGTCTACAATATTTTGTTGAATGCTTCTACTATCCCATTGGCTTGTGGGTGATACGGTTTGCTTTTCTGATGATACACACGGAAATATTCTGTGAGCGCGTTGATGGTTTCATTCAGGAAATGTGTACCGCGATCACTCATTAATATTTCTGGATAGCCAAATCGAGTCAACACGTGTTCAAACAAAAACTTCACAGCCATAGCGGTCGTGCAGTCTTTAACCGACTGCACTTCCACCCAACGATTCAGGTACTCCATCGTGGTGACGATGTGTCGCACGTCCATCTTTCCCTGAGGTTTGGTAGGTCCTACAAAGTCGATTGCCCATTTCTCGAATGGCTACAGCATCATTTGTGGATTCAATGGCACCTCATCGCTCCGCGATGTTTTTCCAATCCTTTGACATATATCGTAGGCCTTACAATGTGCTTTTGAATCCTAGTGAAGGGTTGGCCACCACAACCCTACGCGAAGAATTTTTTGTGCAGTTTCTCATCCTACAGAGTTTCCTCCTACAGTGCCCCCATGTGCTTCCATGAGGATCTAACTTCATTAAAATTCAAGTACGTACCTTTGCAATATCTCATCATTGCCCATTTTGTATAGGTTCCCCGTGATGACAGAAAAGTCAGCCAAGCGCACCACCAGTTCCTTCCTCTGATGGACGGAGCATTCCTTCAGCGAAGTCCATGTTGTCAGAAAGGATTATATCTTCAAAGTGTCTGTCCGCGATGCGCACAGCAGAAAGCTGAGCATCAGGTAATCCTTCCTCCAAATTAGTAGGTTCCTCGCCCATCTCAATGTGTGACAAGTGATCCGGTCCTGCATTCAGGCATCCCAACTTTACCACGACCTCCAAGTCATATTCTTGGAACAATAAGAGCCACCTGCATATGCGCCCCCCAAACACAGGCTTATCGACCAAGTGTTTTAGAGTGGAATGGTCTGTATACATCTTGAAATGTCCTCCTAGCAAAAAGTGCCAGTATTTTTGGAGCGCATACGCCATAGCCAATCCCTCATGCTCAGTTGTGGAATAGTTCTTTTTGACTTTGGAAAATATTTGACTTTCAAACGCGATAGGATGATCCAAGCCCTCTCCACCCTCTTATGTGAGCACCACTCCCAGCACGATACACAACGCATCAACATGGACATGAAACTCCACATCCCATTTTGGGAAGACGAGGATTGGAGCAGAGGCCAAATTCCCCTTCAGGACATACAAGCTTTTCATGCAATTGCCATTCCAGCAAAATGTGACATCCGTTTTCAATAGTTTCTCCATCGGCATGGTGATTTGGGCATACATTTTGATGAACTTCCTATAGTACCCTGTGTGTCCCAAGGTAGCACGTAGCTGTTTAACACTTCGTGGTGCTTCCAAATTCAGAATTACTACAATCTTTGCGGGGTACACCATTAGTCCCTATTTATAGACCACATGTCCCAGTAGGTTCCCAAAGGGAATGAGGAACATACGCTTCTTAAGGTTCAACGCAATCTGGTGTCATCAACAAGTATCCAACATCAACCGTAAGCTTGCTACGTGGTGCTTAATCAGCCCAAAGACAGTCCAATCATCCAGATAGACTTCCAGGAACTTGTGGATGTATTCTTTGAATGCAGCAACAACGATGCAGAAAAATATGGCTGGGGCATTCTTTAACCCAAACGGCATAACGATGTATTGAAAGTAGCCCCATTCAGTCATGAAGGTGGTCTTGCTACGGTCTTCCGGCATGATTTTGATCTGGTGGTACTCGGATAAACCATCTGTGAAAGAGTATGCTTCTTGTCCACCAACATTTTCCAATACTTCATCTGTGAATGATGTCGAGAATGGGTCATGTACACAGGTGTCATTCAGCTTCCTGACGTCCAGGCATATTCTTATCTCGCCCTTTTGTTTTTCCTCCTATACTACCATAGGGCTCACCCAGTCGGATTCTTCCACCGGCTCAATAATTTCAGCTGCGAGCATTTTTTCTACTTCTACGTGGACCTTTTACTTCGGATTCAAGTGGTAAGGGCTCTACTTAACCGACTTTGCGTCGGGTTTTAGGGTGATCTTCATCATTCCTAAATCGCCAATGATCCCTTTTAAGTCTGTAATCTTGGTCAAGAATAAGTCTTGTTACTCACGGAGTAACTCAACAACCTTATCCACCATGGCATCATCCCAATAATCACTAAGCGTTGCATCCTTTGGTTCAACCTCCATCCCAATGTTTACCTACTTCGCTTTTAGCTGCACGGTGATGTCAGGATCTTCAATCAATGGTCCTCGAACTTCATGACAACCTTCAATTTCTGGAATGTTAATATTCTGTGGATCCTCATCATCATCCTCAATATTTACATTGTAACACTCCAATGCACACCTCAGCTAGGTTGCCCATTCCGGCTGAAGCACTTCCATTGGTTCTTGGCGTGTTCTGAAGATAGTTGCTTTTACCGCTTGTAGCGCATAGTCAACAGTATCCCACCAACTATCCTCAAATGTGAAGGTTAAGAGGAATCCTTTGCGCAAGATATCCCATTCACTCGTGCCATGGTAGAGCTCCATTTCTATATATCAATTCATGGGTATAATATCCAAGGTATGGCAGAACATATGCACCCACTTAGGTTGGGGCTCTTCCCCATAGACCTTTGTCCACTTCACGAGGTGTACTCATGGATCATCCTGTCCATCATATTTATCTTTTAACCTTAGCTGAGGCTTCACAAATCATAGGTGCATCATCCATTTGCATTCACGCCAGTCCTCAAAACTTCCTTGATGTGTACCCCACCATCTTGTGGGCATAGCACGCAAAACCCATTTCAGAGCGTAAAAACACTGTTGTTCCAGTACTTCTCTTTCAAACTTGTTTAGGAAATCATCCACCTCGCTCAACCCATCATACATAGGTAGATCTCTTACCTCTATTGCCACGCAGCGCAGTCACATTACCATCATGTTGCAATTGAGTGTGGTTACCTCGTGTAACCAGTTCTTCCATCATTCTATCTCTTCGTCTGAATCTGAAGTGCAGAAGCTTTCACGCTCCCACAAGATCCTGCCATCTGCAGTTGGATTTACCGAGTCCTACTGCCGCATCATTATCTTGTAAATACAATCTAGATCATCGTCTATATCATATTCACACACCGACTCTCTGTATCGTGATCCTTCCACAGGGTCTAAAGGTACCACTACGCGCAGTGACTTTTTCTCAAAAATAATTTTGCACTTCTTTATATTTATCATTCTGTTCATGTTAGTGGCCCAATCTATTCCTAGTAGTGTGGGATAGGGATTTCTGTCATCAACAATCTCTATCACGTCGAAATTTGCAAGCATGCTCGCACCTTCAATATCCACTGTTATTCTCTGCAGTCTTCCCATCGGTAGGATATTTTGTTGGTTCAACATTCGTAATTGAATAGGAGACCATTGTAATGTGGGCCTGCCCATGTACTCCCATGTCTGCTGTGGCAGGACATTCGCATCTGATCCTAGATCCAAAATCACATGATCCATCTCATATTCACTGATTTGCACAGTCAATCTCATCTCCCTTCTTGTTCGTGTTGTGTTCTTTTCGAGCTTCCGGACTACGCACGATTCTCCTGATCCAACACATCTAGTGATGAGTTCTTGCAACCCCTTCACCACTTTGTTGTCTCACAGTAGCTTCATGCATGTCTTTAGAAAGGTAGTAAGCATTGATGGGTCCATCTCTGGTTCTAGTTTGTATTTACTACCTAAAGTGGAGGCCTCCCTAAAGCTCTTCTTAGCTTCCATAAACATCTCTTTCGTGCGCTCCAAATAAAATTTTGGTTCCTTTGTTGGAGCCTTGCGAACCCAAGCACTCTCTTCGGGTTTCTTTTCTTTGTCATCTCCTATCGTAATACCACTTCGGAGCATGATGTTCACATTCGGGTCCTCCTTGTGTGGCTCGGACCTCATCATTTGCAGGTTCTGAGTCAGGGGAGACTGGAGTGTTCCTTTATCGTGCAACCTCGCTATCAGTGTGGGGCAGTCCTCTGTCTCATGATCAAATTGGGTACAATATAAACATGATGCTCTTGTTGGGTTTTCATAATTGTGGGCATAATTCCCCGACCCTCCGTAATTGTAACATATCAGCTTTGCACATCCCCCACCTGGTCCCATTCCACCACGACTGCATCCGTACCCCTGAAATCCAATGCATGCCATCCCTGCATTTTGATCAAGGGCTCACTTTTTGGTCTGATCTCTAGAGATAGGAGTTCGATCCATCATCAGTTCATAACTTCTATAGGTGTGCTCATCATGGCCTACTGATCTACAGAAATTACAGAACAATTTTTGGGATGTCTGCGTATACTTCTGTAATAGATGGCAATTATCTGTAGCATGCTTCCCTCCTATCTGAAAAGTAGTGCAACATAATGCAGGTGCCGTGATCGGTCCTGGTTGTGCCTTTGGTCTCAATGTTATTGGCCCTCCTCCCGCCAGGTAGTTCGCGAAGACTAGACAATGGTCCTTGCCATGTCCTTGGCCTTTGCACTTTATGCACTATACCTCCTCACGCGCCTCTAGGTGAGTTGTCCTGTCTTGTTTCAAACTCTGCATTTCAAGACACAATTTTTTCAACTATGTGTGGATCTATTGGAGCCCCAGGTTAGGATCTTGTATTGGAGTCTTGTGCAGTCTCATCAGGATCTCCAAAGCCTATGCCTGAGTGGATAGCTTCTGTTTTGACAGCGCGGTCCTTCGATGTGGTGTTAGTGACGCTACACACCATGCACAGTGTTGCCCATCCGTTGTTAGCTTATATGGGCCTGGCCCAAGTTTGGAAGAGTTATTTAGCCAAACAAATCTCGTTGCTACTGGCCCTTTCGGCAACATCCCACAAAGCGCTGACTGAGGTCTCACCCAAGGTAGCAGGGAAGGGTGCTGGAACCAGGTTTCTGCACCCTTGGGATGTCTTGATGTGTTCTGGAGGGTTTGCACACCATTCTGTGGCTTTGTACCACTCTGATCTACATAGATTTGGACCCAGGAAAATCCTTAATACTTATTAATGCGTTGTTTATAGATTAGATCTACTTTTTATGGCCTTTAAGCAAACATTTACTAGAAATAACCAGTTTGGCAACTCATAAAAGATATAGATTCATAACATAAGAATACGTGCATTAATCAAACAGTTATATCAATTACAAATTGGCCAGATCCATAATAATTCATAATCAACATAGAATTTTAGAATCAACTTATCTTTATTCACTTTCTTCACCAATACATCTAGATCTACCTTGCGCACTCAGTTGCAGGGGTCTGCGCACACAGTTGCGGACTGTACTAGGCCTCTACGCACACAGTTGCAAAGCCTCTATCTATCTACCCACAACCTTGACTTGGACTCATAGACACTTCAAGACTTTTTTCTTCAAAAACCCATTACAGTTCAGATCCAAAAGTACATACCAAAAAGACTAACTTCTATCAATAGAGCCTCGCTCTATTTATACATTCCCATGCTCTGCGGATCATGGGCAAGCCAACTTAATTCCTATTATTTTACATTATTTTTGGGTGGACAACCATTTGACTTGACTCATTTACTATTCACACTCCGTGCACTTCGCGAAGTCCTTACCATATCTTTCCCAAAATTTCGGGCTTTAAGCCCCAAAACTATTACACGGGCCCTCTGCTACCCAATAGTCCCCCAACACAATCATTGTGACTCATCCCGAGTCACTCGAATGGTGTGACAACCTTCTTGCGAACGTCGGTCAGCAATTTCTGTGCTTCGCTGGTACTTGTAACAAACTCATCTGCCATCTACTATACTCGTTCAACGCGTTCTGCTGACACATCAGTCTCTGCCGTGGCTTCTTCTATAGGTGTATATTTTGCCTGCATCTGTGCCACCTTGCGCTCAATGGTCATGGAAACCACAAATGCCTCATCAATCCATGGTTGGAGGCATTCTTTAATCACTGCTTCTTTCTGGCAGGCAACATCAGCTTGGACTTTCAGAGCCTGGGCCTCCTTCATCTTGGCCAAGCACTGTGTAACCACAACCGTCTGCGTGACCACTCTGATATTAGCATAGGCTTGCTGGAGCTCTCTTGCCTTAGTTTCCAATTACTGTAGGGTTGGATATTCCTAGAGCGAAGTGAGCGTAATGAGCAACTAAGTCAACAAGTCAGTGCATTCCTTCATAAAACGTGTGATTCTTTCTCGACTGGAACTGATGAGGCTTTTGCACTGCTCGGTGACCTCTGGTGGCATCGAAGGCTGTGCCTGTAGCTTCAGCTCTGAAATCTGCATACTAAGTTCCAACTGAATCTTTGCCACTTCCTCTTTTCGTGAATGAAACCCACTAGCCATCTTGTGGATTCATATTTCCATAGGTAAATCAGTGGCAATCTCCAGTTTAGGGACACCCGAATAGGCTTCCCCTACCACTTGCTCCACTCATTGACTCTATACGACGGCTTTTTCCTGATGGAGGTGCAGCTATTTGATATTAATTCATTGTTCATTGAGTACCTGTTCCATGTGCCTCTCCTTGGTGCGGAGCTCCATCATGGCGTTGTCTTGGAGTTGGTACAAGCGTTTACGCGGGAGGGCAGCCAAATTGAGTCCCAGCCACGTAAGCCGTCCTACCACAGCTCTATCTTCCTCATTTTCTATTATCAATTCTCCTTCTATAATCGCGATAGTATGGGATAGTTGGGCCTTTAGCAACTGCTCAATGGCTGGCATACCTACAACCCCATGAGTAGCGGTGGTTCCTGTCTGCACTGCTCGCCCAATTTCTTGCAGCCGAGCGTGGATTTCCCCCAAAACAAGTTGTTGCTCTGACATGGCATCATCGATGGCATCTCGGGTGGCTTCGCGAATGGTGTCCCCTATGTCGCCTAGGTCACCCTCTATCAAGGTGGTCAATTCTCTGTCCCATTTAGACGCCTTGGCCTTCTTCCATGGCTTTGTCCATTTTGTCAGCAGCAGCCATTTTAAGGGCACACCCATGGTGGTTGATGGTGTACCTTCCATCCTTTTCTTCGTGGCTAGCTCTGTGGGCATCTTCTAATGAGTTTCATCCATCGCAATTGTTCCAACAGGTGCTTTGGTTGTCAAATTTTGCGCTGCTTCCCAGCCCGCGTGGACTTTCGCAACATGTTGTTCGTTCTGCTGTGCTGTGTGGTGCACTTCACTGCAGCCTTTTGTGTCCTGATGGCAGCCTCATCGCACCCCACCACATTGGGTCTGAGCCATTCCAGTGGCCAAGTATCTAATACTGCATCAATAGCTTTTTCAATGGAAACGAAAGGAAGTGTAGTCCATGTTTGGTCGAGTTCCTTGTGCGCCCGAATGTAGACAAAGTGCATATATGCTTTAAACTCAACTAAATGTTTCACACTGTCATAAATTTCGGTGGAAAACCAGGGTAGCTGGGTGACGTAGTGTCGAACATTGGCCTCCATCAGTATCCAAAAAATCTTGATGCGCATGATTCTTTGAACATCCCTAGTCGCCCAAAGTGACGCAAATCTGGCGGCTTCTGGCCATTCCTGGTCCAAGGAGGGAAACTGATTGTCTTCAGGTAGGTCAGTAGTAGCCAGCACAATGGATAATAGTAGCCATGCATAGTGGAAGGTCTTTCCCTCCTCTTGGACCTCTCTACAGTTGGTCAGAAATTCTTCACAAAGGAACTACGCCCAATTGAACCGTTCCCCAGCTCTGCATTCCTCGGCTAGCACAATGACAACCGCGGGAACCTCGGTACCGTGGCATTTTTGCATCACTTTCCCGGCCAACAACTGGGTAGCAACACGGACTGCTCTATCCGAGATACTATCAATAACATACCCTCACTGCCCTTTCTCTAGCTTATATTTCCTTTTCAAGGTTTTGGTCATCGTTACATCACTGCTCTTATCGACAATTTCCCTGGGGTCTCTTCCTTTGCCGAGAAGTAGGGAGATCCTATGTATGAGTTCTCATGTGATTCAGATGGGTTTTCCAAGCCATAAATAGCTATCATGTACTATACATAGCAACTTTTTGATGACTAATATTCTAATAGGGGGCTGGAGAAAGTGGGGAATGGAGAGGAGACAAAGCAACCTTGCATTCTCCACCTTTCGCAGCAATTCTTGTGGCTGAAGTGTCGTAACTACCCCTTCTACTCTTTGCTCCATCAATTCACTAGTCGCCAAATGGGGAAATTTTACCATATCTGCAAGGTCCTAGTCTTCAAATTTCATCGTCGCAATATGACTAGTCACCGAGCTTTCAATCGGAACCCATTTCGGAAGAGACGGGGTGGTGAGTATATTGTCAACGCCATCCAGATTGGAAGGGACCTTAGCCTTCCCTTTGCTTGGGGGAACATACTTGGGATGTCGCACTGGCTAGATAGTTTCCTCATTGGCGTTTACTTCTTCGACATATGTCGGGGATCCCTCGTCCTCCTCGTCGCTTTCAATGGTAACAATTTTCCCTTTTCTTCCATTGTGATCTTGCTAAAGCATGGATTTTGCGGTGAATGCCTCACTGGTCCTAGTATCTGGGGGTCCTTTTTGGTCCGCGGCGTCCTGGGTGATTTAGGAAGTTCGGCTACCTATGGTGTGGGATGCTGTGGACTTTCTATGGTAGGGTTTAATGAACTGAGGAATGACTCTCGGTATTCCTTTGGCAGTGCCTAAAACCATAAGATTTCCTTCAGTGCCTTGTCATTCATCTTGCTCCTTTCAGCTGGAACTTAGGGAGTCCTATTATGTGAAAGATAAAATTTGTGGTATGCCGCTTTGCTTGTTGGATATATATAATTTTGAATTTAAAGTCAAAAGTTCACCCCCCTCGTGGCTCATTAATGCGAATTTGGTGGTTATCCTTACGCCTTAATTTCCTGCCACCCACTCCTCTATTTCTTAAATGGTACATCTTTTCATGAACAGTACTTTCAACGGTCACCTTCCATTCTTTCCTCGTGGCAGCGTAGCCCCTGGTGTGCAGTTGCATTCGATGCAGTCGATTGTCCTTGCGCAGCTTTTTTGCAGCCTATTTTATAGTCCCACGCCCTCTTCCAACTATGTGGAGCAATAGGACTAGGCCTTCTAAAGATAATTAGGTGGCCGCACCTGTTGTGCGAGCCTTCTACTTCCCTACTAGCCTAGGCTACAAGCACCATTCATATTCCTTTGAGTCTGATGGCGTATCGCGATTTGTGTCTCCATGTGTCCTAGGGTGCAAGTGCAACCATGCTAGTAGGGTCGCGGCTTGTCCTAATAGCGTAAGAGAGCCGGCTAGGTCTGGTGCCATCAATAGCTCTCACACGCCGTGCATGTGGGTGAGTTCTAATTTGATTTTATCAATCTCTTCATCTAGCTTCACATTTTTCTTTCGAAGTCTAGCCCCCATTTCTGCTAACTCGTGATGTCTCATTTTGCCACGGCGAATGGCTTCCCATATCTGGCGAATCCCGACACGCAGGTCTTCGGGTGCAGTGCGTATTGTGGGGGAAATGGCCCCTCTGGCCATGCATAGAGTTCCCTTGGCATACCCTGCTTTGGGTATGGTCTTATTAGCCCAACGAACCCTTGCTACATGTAGATTCAGTTGATGTGATGGTCGTGCAACATGTAGCCGTGGTCTTTGTTGTAACCAAAGGACCACCCTACTCCAATGCGCATGTCCTCCAATCCATACATCGAACTGTATTCTCTTTCTCAGCTTCCTCTGCGTGCATGGAACTTCATCCGACATGCTATGCTGCTTCTGGGTGACGATTAAGGTGCCAAGGTTGGTGAACTGCCCCTTACTGGTTGGAAAGTAGACTCGACAAGATTTCCAACGAGCTATCATGTGCCCAATTTCAACATCGGTAAGGCCTTCAAAAGTGTCATGGAAAAAAGGCAATGCGCTTTGAAGCTGGTGCTACACTTCTGGATAATTTTTGCAGTGTAAAAATAAATAGGCACTGCGCTCCTGTAGGTGGCACTGCGCTTTGCCTAGTAGAGCCCCAAATCACCTCAAAACGCCAAATTTCACCTCAAATTGCCAAGTTTACCTCTTTTGCAAGTAAGTACATCAAAATCTCTTGTGGTTTAGGGTTTTTACATCAAGTTTTTGTGTCTTTTCACTCCCAAAATCAAAACCCTAGTTTCTAGGGTGAAACCCTTGTTTTCCTGCAAACTGTATCATGAATTGAAATCCTCACTCTACTATTGTTTTCCTACTCTATCCACTTTTTATTTATCCCTAAACCCCACTCTCACATACATTCTCCCTAAAACCTATCCACACACACATTTTCCCAAACCCCCTCATCCATACACTCAGCCCATTCCATTCCTCCACATCAATTATCCAAAACTATCCATATATAACCATATTGTTCAAAGCCAAAGGAAAATAATGCAAAGAGACAGTGATTATGAGTATGAAGAAGAGACACTTAGTGGCAGCTCCATGGAGAGACATAGACAACAGAGGAAGCCCCATAAAGGAGGAAAAATCATCAGAGAAGAGCCTACTAGCCTGACAGATTACAAGCCTGCCCACTTACAGTTTATTGTTTCAGGCATCAAGCATGTTTTGAATTTTGTGAAATGGTGGAGAGAGTTCAGTTTCACCATGAGTTGGCCTACATGACTTGGAACAAAATCTGTAACATAAGCATCAGGAAGCTTAAATATAGGTTGAGGAAAGCTTTAGAAAGCAACAAGGAGCAATATAAGTTGGAAATATTAGCTGAAGCCTCACTATCCCATCAAAGCAGTTGATGGTGGCAACCCATGCAAAATTTGGGCAAGTTTTGAAGATTTTTTGCATTTTTCAAATTTTGAAATTTTCAACACAGAAAACTGGCGCTGCGTTTTTTCCTGGCGCATCAGATGGAGAATTTTTTTTTTTTTTTTGGATTCAGCATGATGAGAGCATACACCCTGGAAAGTTTCATAAGTTTTGGAGCAAATCTGGGTCACCAAAAGGTCCAAAAACTACTAAAAATTGACCTCTCTGCCCCTTTTTGGACACACAAAAGCAGTCTTGGTATATTCAAGTTTTGAGGGGGAAAATGACCTCCAAATTCAAAAATTCTAGCTTTTCTAGAAACTAGACTTTAATACCTTTCCAATGAGCTATCATGAACTCACTTTGGCTAAGCATAAGGCCTCCAAAAGTATGCTGAAATTGGTGTTGCGCTTTTGGCCAGTGGCGCTATGCTTTTGACTAGCTTGCCCAGAAAATCAAGATTTCGCCTGTTTTGACTATAAATTTGTTTTCTCTCTCCTCATGGATGATTTCAATAATGTAATTGATGACATGGCATGTAAATGTAATGGTCAAATAGTGTTATAGGGTAGATTCATTAGTTAGAGGTGGTTTTGAGGTAAATGAATCAGTTTCCCCTTTTTTAAAGGCAAGTTGTTTGACTACTTATATTCTAGTTCTCTGTTTGGAAATGGTTAGAACAACCCCTCTTCTCATGGATTCGACCCCTATAGGTCAGGATGAGTAGGTTAGATTTCTATATTATGTGTTTTCTTGGTCATTTGGTGAGGTTGGATTCACTTGGATGCTTTGAACAATATTGTACATCATTGTAAGCAAGTTTGGCAAGGAAATTAATAGGAGTTGCAGCTATTTTTATGGGATACCTATGGTATGGTGCTTTTTCATAGTTCCTTCTTTTGTTATCATTTTTTTACATGTTTTATGTGTGCCATCATTTATTTTACTGCTTCTAACTGAATGATATCAAGATATATAGGTAGAATTCATTGTTTGCAGTGCTCTACCTTGTGAAACCATTCAATATTCTATGTTTTTTGTTGTTTGAGAAGGATACATGATCTTTACATGCCTTCCTCAGCTCCTCACCAGTCTTCGACATCTCACCTCACTCAATTTCAAGTGCCAAAGCCTAGACCTACCTTTCCCCATAAAATACCCTGCATTCTGACCTAATTTCCCAGACCCAAATTGCCCAGCTCCATCTGATCCAGCAAACACCAACAAATTCAATCCAAACCCCCTGAGCTACTATGCCTAGCATAAAATATTGTCCCTGATTTAGTCATTTTGACTGAGATCCATAAGAAGAGAGCCCTCTCTCGACCTAGTAGGGCTAGCTACCAAGTTAAGCGTGGTTTGTGGTTACCTTGGAATTGCCTTCCTTTAGCCTAAGGTCAATCTAGGTGATAACATAGTGGTGACCATACTAGGGAACGCGGTTTTATGTTCCTCAGCAAAATGTATCAAGTTTGGATCTAATTGTTGATGGTGGACAACAATCAGACACCAGAAGTTTGGAATCATTCACTTAGTGACTCTAAATCAATTTCGAGATTAGATCCAAGGACTTCACTAGAGGATGAACCTGGCCAGCAAAAACATGAAAGGACAATATGGAAAGATCAGGTACTCAAGTTGGAATTTCATCCAAGACATTATGTTCTTTGTTATAAATTATTTCTTCTCTTTTCTTGAGAATGTCAAGAAGTCTTTACAAAGTATATTGTATTCGAGAAAAGATCCTATACCTGCATTTGATTCTTTCCCTTTGAATATTATGAAAACAAAATGGTCACATGCCTTTGATCTTGATCAAGACCCTTCTTCTGAATCTTATGATGACCATCGTCAAATTGATGAGCCTCAAGAGACAAAGACTAATTCTACACCTTCTGTACATATTCCTATACCTTGTACAACTCCAGAGAGATACAAGCCTATGATTTTACCTCCTATATCCCATGCTTTCCCTAAAAATCATTACCTATATCTACCAAGATTTGATGGTGAATGTGACAACATCACTGCTGAGAGACATGTACTGAATTTTGAGTCTTTTCTTGACCTTTATGAAGTTGACAAAGAAGATGTCAATGTTAGGCTTTTTGCTCTTTCTTTGCAAGGCAAACTCAAGAGTTGGTTCAAAACCCTGCCTGATGCAAGCATCTCAGGTTTCCAATAGTTTGTCAAAGTTTTCCTCAACAAGTGGGTTGTCAGACAGAACCCTTTCTTGATTCTAGAAGAATATAACTAGCTGAAAACACTGCAGGGGAGACAGTGCAATAGTTTTCTACCATGTTTAACCAAGTCTATTTTTCGATGCCAGTTAATATAAGACCTCCTCCTAGATCCACTCTCTTACACTACCCGAAAGCCTTTGATCCGGAAATGGAGTTTCAGCTAAGGGAAAGGAACCTTGAAACACTTGAAGAGATGCAAAATCGTGCAGTAGATGTAGAGGCTAATTTTCTAACCAGAAAGGCAAAGTTGAAGGAAGAACATAGATCTAGAGGAATCAAAATCTTTAGAGGTAAAGATCGACATTTTGGTAAGTGCGGTGGAAGAGATGATGCAAAATATCACTAGAAGGATTGGGTATGATGTTCAATACCATGGCTCACTGATTGAAGAAAAACAAGTTGTTGATCCAAAACATTTTCTTTCTTATCCCAGTGGTCATAAATCTGATAATGATTGTTTTATAGATCATCTTGGAGAAGAGAGATCTATTGATATGACATGTATTCTTGATGATGTGTTTTATACTGATGATTTTCCTCAGTTTGGTTAGTATGATGATGATTATGTTCTCCAAATAGAAGCTAGTCTTGCAGACAAATCAGTAGTCGGTTTTTGGAAGGAGGAAGTTCACTTTCAGCAGCTCAAATACAGTGATTAGCCGATGCATATCATCTATGGAAGTGAGGAGGAAAGTGAAACAAATTTTGAAGTAAGTGAAGGATCTTTGCCTTTTTGTTTTACTTCATTTCAGTTCATCAGAGAAAACTTTCGTGCAATCAAGAATCAACCGTCAATAAGTTTTGATCTTGACCATCTAGAGGGCAATGAAATCCTTGTTCAAGACTTCTCATATCTAGATTTTTAGCCCCTGAATGCCATTGATTGTCATGTTGCAGATGAAGATTTGGAAGCTAGAACATATGATCAAATGATGCAAGATGATTTTGTACCATTCTGTTTTGAATCATTTCAGTTTTTGAAGGGAAATTTGCATAGTATATCTTCAAATGAGCAGCCTGTCGAAAATCATGCAATCTCATTAGAACTAAAAGAAAATGGGTTGCAATAGTTTTTCCAAGTTTATCATGATCCAATAGCTAATGTGTTGGATGATGTCTGCAATCAAAGTTCTTCTTCATTAGCTAATTGTGAGCTTGAAAAAAGTATTGATACAAACTTTATCCAGCAGCCGGTTTCTTTGTCATTTTTAGCAGGAGTCTCATCACAAAGCTCAGATGAAAGTTTGCATTCATGGTATGAGGAGAAGAAAAGTAATCCATTGGATGAGCTAAGCCCTAGTGCACATGAATTTCAAGATCCTTATGCGGTATTTTTGGAGTCAGATAGAGAATCCATATTATTCAATCTCGAAAAATTTGGATCTATTTAAAAGTTTTCATGGGAGTTTCCTTTCTGTAGTTCTCTCTTGTTGTTCATAAACAAGCACTTGTGGAGAATTAAAATAGCAGCCATAATGCTTACTTGGTTGCATTGGTTGTTTCATTTCACTTGATCAGGTGATGAATGAAACAGTTAGAGTAGGTTTTATTGAATAAGCTCCATTTTGAGCATCTTTTCCAGTTTCTCAGTTGTGTTTTAGTATTGAGTCAGTTTCAGTTTGTATTGTGTCAGTATTTAGTTTTTGAAAAATGTTGACTCTGTTGCTCAATGGATAAGGCTACTAGGTCTACGTTGTTCTTGGCACCTCCAAGGAGCTACCATCCCCATTGGAGCCAATGTTAGTGTCAGTGTTTCACATTGCCATCAGTGATCAAAATCTGCTCTTTTTCATTTTATAGTAGGAGTCCCATACTGATGAGTTTGCATTCCATTAGGTCATGGATTCACTGATGGTAGGGTTTTCTTCAAATTTTTCCCTCATGATTTGTACTTGTTGATCCTCTTCCATATATTTCAGTCATGGCTCATGTTCCCTTTGCAATTCATTCCATTAGGTCTTAGGGTTTGGTCTCATAAGGTTTTAGGGTCCCACCATGGTCAAATCCAATAATTACATGCCAATAATGAACAACAAGGACATGAGGAGGCCAATAATGCTTGGTAAAGCCATAATTTATAATTTTGAAAGACGAATGTAGTTCTCAGCTCAAAACTTGTTTTGAGGTGAAAACAAAGTATTTTGTTTTTATCTTCATTTATGATGTAATTTATCTTTCAATATGTTATATTGGTTCCCATCTACTCCAAAGCATCTTGTGATGTTTCCAAGCACCTGCCACTGCAAAATTAAAGTCATCCTGAGCACCAATTCACCTGCAAAAGAAAAACAAAAACAAAGCACTAAAAACCCTAAATTCCTCTCCCACTGAGCTAGGGTTGGCTATGGGATCAGAAATATCTGAGCATAGGAGGCATAAGGGATATCAGAAGGTATGAGACCATTTTATATCATCAAACATCAGGTCTCCATCATTTGTCGAGAAGTCATTCCAAGGAACAAGCTATTCACTACACATAAGGGACGATTTTTCTTCAAACTATGTTTCTGAGCAAGAAAAGATGAATTTGACAAATGTGAGAGAGGTTTTTGTCCATCATTAATCCAAGAAGAAAAACTTATTTCATTTTTTACATAGGTTTCATGGTTTGGGAGAAATGTTGAAAACGTCATTTGCGTCAGGAGGGTTGATGCACCTCTAGAGTGCCCTTGGTAAAGTCCATTTTTCTCCTATATGTAATGACCAAATGACTTTCTTGGTGAGTCAACTGATACGTAGACACAAAGATATTTCCAATGAGCTATCATGAGCTCAATTTGGAGTTGAGGAAGACCTTCAAAAGTTGAGTGCAACAACATTATGCATTTTGGCAGCCTCATTCTGCACATTTTGACCAGTCTTGGGGGATTGGACTTTTGATAGGGAAAATGAACTCCAAATTGAAAAATTCAAGATATTCTGGAAACTAGACTCGGCAAGATTACCAACGAGCTATCCTATGCCCAATTTTGACATCAGGAAGGCCTTCAAAAGTGTCCTGCAAAAAGGCAATGTGCTTCTAGAAACTGGCGCTGTGCTTTGAAGTCAGCGTTGCGCTTCTGGATAATTTTTGCAATGTAAAAATACACAGGCGCTATGCTTTGAGGCCAGCACTGTGCACCTATAGGTGGCATTGTTCTTTGCCCAGCAGAGCCCAAAACCACCTCAAAACACCAAATTTCACCTCAAATTGCCAATTTTACCTCTTTTGCAAGTAAGTACTTCAAAATCTCTTGTGGTTTAGGGTTTTTACATCAAGTTTTTGTGATTTTTCACTAGCAAAATCAAAACCCTAGTTTCTAGGGAAAAACCCTCATTTTCCTGCAAACTGTCTCATGAATTGAAATCCTCACTCTACTATTGTTTTCCTACTCTATCCACTTTTTATTTCTCCCTAAACGCCACTCACACATACATTCTCCCTAAACCCTATTCACACACACATTTTCCCAAACCCCCTCATCCATACACTCTGCCCATTCCATTTCTACACATTATCCACAACTATCCATATATAACCATATTGTTCAAAGCCAAAGGAAAATAATGGAAAGAGACAGTGACTATGAGTATGAGGAAGAGACACTTAGTGATAGCTCCATGGAGAGACATAGACAACAAAGGAAGTCCCATAAAGGGGGAAAAATCATCAGAGAGGAGCCCAATTGCAGTTTCTTGTTTCAAGCATCAAGCATGTTTTGAATTTTATGAAATGGTGGAGAGAGTTCGATTTCACCATGAGTTGGCCTACATGACCCGCAACAAAATCTGTAACATAAGGATCAGGAAGCTCAAGCTAGGTTGAGGAAAGCTTTAGAGAGAAAAAAGGAGCAAGATAAGTTGAAAATATTAGTTGAAGCCTCACTAGCCCATCAAAGCAATTTATGGTCATGTCCCATGCAAAATTTGGGCAAGTTTTGAAGACATTTTTCAGTTTTCAAATTTTGAAATTTTCAACACAGAAAATTGGCCCAGAAGCACAGCGCCACTGGCACTGTGCTTCTTCTTGGAGCATCAAATGGAGAAAAATTTTGTATTTATGGATTCAGCATGATGAGAACATACACCCTAGCAATTTTAAGAAGTTTTGGAGCAAATTTGGGTCACTAAAAGGTCCAAAAACTACTAAAAAATGACCTCTTTGCCCCTTTTTGGACACACAAAAGCAGTCTTGGGAGATTCAAGTTTTGAGGGGGAAAATGACCTCCAAATTCAAAAATTCCAGTTGTTCCAGAAACTAGACTTGAAGACCTTCCCAATGATCTATAATGGGCGAAATTTGGATAAGGGGAAGTCCTCCAAAAATATGCTGAAAGTGGCCTTGCGCTTTTGGCTAGTGGCACTACACTTTTGACTAGTTTGCCCAGAAAATCAAGATTTTGCCTGTTTTGACTGTAAATTTGTTTTCTCTCTCCTCATGGATGATTTCACTGATGTAGTTGATGACATGGAATTTAAATGTAATGGTAAAATAGTGTTATAGGGTAGATTCATTAGTTAGAGATGGTTTTGAGGTAAATGAATCAGTTTCCCCTTTTTTAGAGGCAAGTTGTTTGACTGCCTATATTCCAGTTCTCTATTTGGAAATGGTTGAAACAACACCTCTTCTCATGGATTCGACCCCTGAAGGTTAGGATGAGTAGGTTATATGTCTATATTATGTGTTTTCTTGGTCATTTGGTGAGGTTGGATTCACTTGGATGCTCTGAACAATTTGTACATCATTGTAAGCAAGTTTGGCAAGGAAATTAATAGGAGTTGCAGTTATTTTTATGGGATACCCGTGGTATGGTGCTTTTTCATAGTTATTTCTTTTTGATCATTTTTTTACATGTTTTATGTGTGCCATAATCTATTTCACAGCTTCTAGCTAAATGATATCAAGATAGATAGGTAGAATTCATTGTTTGCAATGCTCTACCTTGGGAAACCATTCAATATTCTATGTTTTCTGCTGTTTGAGAAGGATACATGATCTTTACATGCCCTCCTCATCTCCTCACCAGTCTTATACATCTCACCTCACTCAATTTCAAGTGCCAAAGCCTATACCTACCTTGCCCCATAGAATACCGTGCATTCTGACCTAATTTCCCAGACCCAAATTGCCCAGCTCCATCTGATCCAGCAAACACCAACAAATTAAATGAGAAACCCCTGAGATACTATAATTAGCATAAAATCTTGTCCTTGATTCAGTCATTTTGATTGATATCCATAAGGAGAGAGCCCTCTCCTGACTTGGTAGGGCTAGCTACCAGGTTAATAGAAGTGTGGGAACCACAAGGGATCACGGACGACAACATTAAGAAGGCTACATTGGTGAGTGCATTGCAGGATCTCGCATTGACATGGTATATCAAGCACTCTAATGATCACCCAAATGCAGGAATATCAAAGATCCAGAATGTGCTGAACAAAGAATTTAGCCAGCCGAAATCAGAGACATAGTCAATCATCGGATTTAAAGAGATCGCGATGCTTCGAGGTGAGACCCCCTGGGATCTGGATTAGCGACTGAAGAGTATGATCTGTGAGCCTAATATGATGCTCATAGATGCATAGCATTGCACATGGTTTGTAACATCTCTGACACTGCACCTGAGGACGACGTTATCACAACAGAAACTTTATACCCAGGCTGAAGTGTTGGAAATGGCGATGAGGTTACACGAGACACCGATACGAGATCCGAGGCTAGGAGTTCAACAAATACACATGCAACTACAAAATATCTACTTGGAAATGTAGAGATTGAAGTAGGATAGGGCACCACAGCTAGAGGCGTGCGAGGAAGTATGGTGCATAAAATGCAAAGGCCAAGGCCATGACAATGACCACTGTCTAGTATTTGTGAACTACTTGGCAGGAGGGCGGCCAATGCCGTTGAGACTGGAGACACAGGAAGGGCCGAGTATGACACCCACGTTATGGTGCATGATCTATCAGATAGGGGGAAAACACACAAAAGATAATTGTCATTTGTTGCAGAAGTATACACCGGCACCCCAGCAACTATTTTGTAATTTCTATCGGTTGGTGGGCCACGACAAGCATACTTGTCACAGTTACAAGTTAATGATGGATTGGACCCCAACCTATAGATTGCAGAAAGAAACACGAGGCATCGACCCAGCTGCGGGGATGGTGCACGCTGGATTTCAGGAGTGAGGCCGAGGATAAGGAGGAATGGGGCCAAGAAGGGGCCACGGGAAGTTAATTTGTTACAATTGCGGAGTTCCAAGGCACTACGCCTGTGATTGTACCAACCCGACGAGAATATCTTGTTCATACTATGCTTAGTTTGATCATGAAGCAGTAGATTATCCTATGTTGATCGTACAGATGCGTGAGGACGGGTACTCCAGCCTCCTCCGATTCAAAATATTCAAATGATGAGGCCTAAACCGCACGAAGAAGACTCAAATGTGAACATGATGTTCAAAAGCAGTGCGACCACAGGGGAGGATAAGGGGAAGCAGTTCGAGGAAGATACATGGGTTCGCAAGACTCCTACAAAGGAACTTGAGTTTTACCTAGAATGCGCAAAGGAGACGTTCATGGAAGCTAAGAAGAGCTTCGCGAAGGCCTCTACTTCAAGTACTAAGGATCACCAGAGCCAAGGATGGATCCTTTTATGCTTACTACCTTTTTGGAGACATGCATGAAATTGCCGCGTGACAATAAGGCAGTTAAGGGACTACATGAGTTGATCACTAGGTGCGCAGGGTCAGGGGAACCGCACAAAGTGTGAAAACTGGGAAAGCATGCATTGTGCACCGGGAGGGAAATGAGGTTGAAAGCGCAAATTGGCGAGTATGAAATGGATCAGGTAATCCTAGACCTAGGTTCAGACGCAAATGTATTATCAAAGCAGACATGGGAACGTATGGGCAGGCCCATGTTACAGTGGTCCCCTATTCAATTACGAATGGTGAACCAATAGAATATTTTTCCCATGGGGAGGCTGCAAGGGGTAACAGTTGATATCGAAGGTGCGAGCACACAAACGGACTTTGAAGTAATAGAAACTTTCGATGTCAACAATCCTTATCCCACATTGGTAGGAATAGACTGGGCTACTGATATGAATGGGGTCATCAACCTGAAGAAGTGGAAGACGATATTTGAGAAAAGGTCCCTACGCATAGTAGTTCCGCTAGATTTAGCCAAAGGAGCACACTGCATTGAACCTATGCGCAATTGGAAGTGACAATGAGCTAGAATATATCTACAAGATAACTACGCGAGATCAGGATTGGGGGAGTCCGACTGTAGATGGAAGGATCTCGTGGGAGCGCGCAAGTTCCTACACCTCGGATTCAAGTGAAGAAGATGAATGTTGGCACAATCGGTTGAATGAAGTGACAATGCTGAATTACAACATGATTATTAGATCACTTCATTGTATAACAACATAGGCCCGAGATCTGCCAACATACAATGGATTGGTAGTGGTGGATGAATTCTTGAGTAAGTTTGAAAGCGTAGTATCGGAGCAACAGTGGTTTGATGCATTGAAGTGGGCACTGCGCGTGGCACCTGCGAACTAGTGGGGAACACATCAAGGAAATTTTAAAAACTGGTGCGGATGTAGAACAATGATATGCGTATGATTTGGGAAACTGCAACTATGGATAGAAGATAAATATGATGGACAAGATGACCCACGCACGCACCTCGCGAAATGGACCAAGGCCTATGGGGAAGAACCTCAGCTTGAATGGGTACACTTATTCTACCATACCCTGGATGTCATACCCATGAATTGGTATACTGAGATGGAACTCCAACATGGTACGGGCGAATGGGATGTCTTGTGCGAGAGATTTTTGTTAACATTCACATTTGAAGACCGACGGTCGGATACTGTTGACGACGCACTGCAAGCCGTGAAAACTACCATCTTCAAAGTACCACAGGAACCACAGCAAGTAGTTCAACCAGCATGGGAAACCCAGTTAAGTAGTGGCATAGAATGTTATAATGTGCAGGTAGAGGAGGATGATGATGACCCCTGAAATATTAATATTCCAGAAACTTAAGGATGTTGCAAAGTTCAAGGACCATTAATTGAGGATCTCGACATCATTGTGCTACTAAAAACAAAGCAAGTAAACATTGGCACAGATGCGGAGCCGAAATACGCGATGCTTGGGGACTATTGGGACGATGCTACAGTAGATAAGAGTTACTCCAAGAATATCAAGATTTGTTCCTGACCAAAATCACGGACTTAAAGGGGATCATTGGTGACTTGGGGATGATGAAGATCACTCTGAAACTAGATGCAATGCCAGTTAAACAATGACCTTACCATTTGAATCCAAAGTATAAAGAAGAGGTCCCTGACGAATTACACAAAATGCTTATAGCCGAAATTATTGAACCAGTGGAAGAATCCGACTGGGTGAGGCCCATGGTAGTACAGGAGAAAAAATAGAAGGGTGAAATTAGAATATGCGTGGACCTTAGGAAGCTTAACGACGCTTGTGTTCACGATCCATTCCTGACACCATTTACAAATGAAGTATTGAAGAATGTTGGCGGTTAGGAAGTTTACTCATTCACGGATGGCTTCTCAGGGTACCATCAAATCAAGATCGTGCCAGAAGATAGGAGCAAGACAACCTTCGCAACTGAATGGGGTTGTTTTCAATACACCGTTATGCCCATTGGACTGTAGAATGCATCGGTGATATTTTCATGCATAGTGGTGGCCACATTCAAGGAATACATCCACAAGTTCTTGGAGGTCTATCTAGATGATTGGATTGTATTTGGGTTAGTTAAACACCATATAGCAAGCTTACGTTTGATGTGGATACTTGCCGACGACACCAGATTGTGCTGAATCTTAAAAGGTGCACCTTCCTCATCCCCTTTGGAAACCTGCTCGACCATGTGGTCTACAAACAAGGCTTGATCGTGGATCCTACGAAGATTGCTATTATTCCCAATCTGGAATCGCCGCGAAGTGTTAAACAACTACGCGCTACGTTGGGGCACATTGGTTACTACAGAAAGTTTATCAAGACATATGCACAAATCATAGCGCCAATGGAAAAATTATTGAAAAAGGATGCTACATATTGTTGGAATGATGATTGTAGGAAAATTTTGGATGTTCTCAAGGAGAAAATGGCATCCATCCCATCATGGTCTTCCCAAAATGGGACGTAGAATGTCATGTACATGTTGATGTGTCGTGTATTACGCTGGGAGCGGTACTTACGTAGGAAGGCATGGAAGGCGTGGATCACTTGATCGTGTTCGCGAGTCAACAACTATCCAAAGCTAAAAAGAACTACTCTACTACTAAGCACAAAGGGTTGGCAATTGTATACGTGCTCCAGAAATACCAACACTATTTACTTAGCAAGCACTTCAAGATGTATACCGATCATTCCGCGTTGAAATACCTGGTGAACAAGCCTGTGTTGGGGGGGCAAATATGCAGATGGCAGTTACTATTTCAAGAATATTACTTTGAGGTCATCGTAGAGCCAAGACCCCTAAATGCAGGACCATATTACTTATCACGAATTGAGACAGGTGAGGAGCCAACAAATTTGGAAGAAGGACTACTTGATGCACAACTCTTTGCAGTGCGCATTGTAGATGGCCACTTCGAAGATATAATCCATTTTTTAACCACAGGTACTGTGCCGAAGGAATATTCAGTGCGACAGAAGAAGGAATTGGTGGTGCACGCCGTGGACTTTTTTTTCATCGCGGGGCACCTCTACAAAATTGGAAATGATGAGATATCGTGAAGATATGTACCTGAATTTGAACGAGGACAAATCCTTGTGGAAGCACATGGAGGGGTTGCAGGAGGAAACTATGTAGGATGCAC
Source organism: Pinus taeda (assembly GCA_000404065.3). Classification (NCBI taxonomy): domain Eukaryota; kingdom Viridiplantae; phylum Streptophyta; class Pinopsida; order Pinales; family Pinaceae; genus Pinus; species Pinus taeda. The sequence continues at coordinate 14,203 of APFE030434898.1, read as the reverse complement.
GAAGGAACAGAAGATTCTTCACGCTAGGTTATGGTGGCCAACCCTACATCAATATTGGAAAGCACATTGTCGGGCCTGTGACATATGTCAAAGGATTGGGAAACCATCACAAAGGGATGAGATGCTACTCAATCCATAGATGACGCTGCGACCATTCAAAAAATGGGAAATCAACTTTGTGGGACCAATCAAACCTCAGGGGAAGATGGGTTTGCACTACATCATCACCGTGACAGAATACCTAACTCGATGGGCGGAAGCACAACCGGTTAAGGACTGCACAACAGCTACAACTACGAAATTTTTGTTTGAAAATGTGTTGACATGGTTTGGTTGCCTGAAAATTTTAATAAGTGACTGCGGGATGCACCTCCTGAATGAAACCATCAGCGCATTCACCGAGGAATTCCAGGTGTATTATCAACAAAGTACACCATACCATCTACAAGCTAATGGGACAGTAGAAGCATTCAACAAAATTCTGGAGGCTGCACTGACCAAATTATGTAACACGCAATGAAACGACTGGGACCTGTGCATGCCTACCATATGATGGGCATACAGAACCATGTGAAAAAAATTGACGGGTTAGACACCTTTCAGGTTAGTTTATGGCATGGAAGCAGTGATGCCAATGGAATACATCGTACCTAGTTTATGGATAGCAGCAATTACAGGCATGTTGGACCACGAAGCCTTGGAAGAGAGACTCGCGCACTTAGAAGAACTCGAGGAAGAATGGTTTCTGGCGGGATTCCATCAGCAGGTACTAAAATAGTGCGAGGAATCCTGGCACGATCACCATATCAAGTTGTGCACATTCAAGGTAAACAATTTAGTATTGTTGTATGACAACAAGTTTGAAAAATTTCCTGGGAAATTCAAAATGCATTGGTTAGGACCATATGTGGTAAAAGAAGTCATTGATGGAGGCGCGGTCCAGGTAGTCAAACTAAATGGAGAACCCTTCCCAGGAAGAGTAAATGGTAGTCACCTGAAGCCCTACATGGGTGGGCCGACTATCTGACTAACTGACCAAAGCACAGTCTTCATGACCTGACAAGCTGGACAAAGGTGCGGGACTATAAATACAGGAACTAGAAACTGGCATCAAAGTAGAGAATCAATTCAGATGCAAATGATTCAGAAGCGGAAACAGAGAAGATCCAGACAACGACAGCATAGTGCGTTGTGGACCTTCACACCACATAGGCACAGTTGGATGAACTTCGCACAAAGATCATTGCACCAACAGAGTGACTCGGGATGAGTAACGATGATTGTGTTGGGGGCCTGTAGGGTAGTGGACCCCCCCATAGCAGGTTTTTGGGGCTTGAAGCCAAAATTTTGGTCAAGTGTAATGTAAATACCCCATGAAATACAGGCGCAAAGCACAAAAGTCTAGGGTTGTCTACCCTAAGATAATGTAATTTAATGGAAAGTGTGTCAGCCTACCCATGGTCAGCAGACCATGGGATTGTATAAATAAAGCGCGGCTCTAAGATGTAAGATAGATAATTTTTGGATGAAAAAATAGCTTTGAGTCTGGAACTCTAAGTCTCGGGTTGTAGTAGTAGGAAGATGCTCTACAGCTGACTGCGCAGAGGCCTGGTAGAGTCCGCAAATGTGTGCATGGACTCCTACAGCTGATTACATAGGGCAAAGTTGGGATTGTACTTGGATAGAGAATTTATAAAAGATAAGTTGATTCTGAAATATTATGTGTCTATGCTTCTACTATATTTATGCATCTCTTTACAGTTTTATGATTGTGTGCACTTGTTATGGATATTGAATGATTAATGAGAATATTGGGCCCACACAATTAAGTTAAGATCTATAATAATGGCATAATAAGGATAAAGGATCTAGACATAACCTCTTCATCAAGACATCCCTAGGGTGAGGAAACCTGGTTCTAGCACCCACCCATACTACCTCGGGTGAGACCTTGGTCCGCGCACCATGGACTGTTTCTGAAAGGGCCAGTAGTTTCGAGATTTGTTTGGCTAAATAACTTCTAAACCTGGGTCTGGCTCCAACAAGCCAATATGTACCATTAATTTCTCTTAGGAAGAAAGAATTATTTCCTCTGAAAGCATAAATGACATAGGGACCTTTCCATAGGAAATCAAATTTCCCATGTTTGCCTTTGTATTCTCTCCTTGAGTCCCACTTAAGCATCTTGTCACCAAGGTAGAAATCTTCAACCTTGGTTCTTTTGTCAAAAATCTTTTTAATATTTTCCTACACAACTTGAGACCTCATGTAGGCCTCTTCTCTAGTTTGTTGAAGATAAATAGTTTGATTGATTCTTCTTTCAATACTAATACGTTCATCTTGTAACTCATGAAGTATCTTCATTACTGGAACTCCCAAGGAGGATGGAAAGACAACTTCCATCCCATAGACTAATTGATAGGAGAAGTACCAATGGATTTCTTAGTCGTCAATCTATCTGCCCATAAGGCATTGACTAGATTTTCATTCCAAGTTTTCTTATTATCCTCTAGTAACTTCTTGATAATGTTTACCAAGCTCTTGTTTGAGGATTTAGCTAGTCCATTTCCTTGAGGGTAATAGGCTGTAGAATGACCCAAGGTGATATGATACTTGTTGCAGAAATATATCATTCTTTGGATTTAAAGGCTACTGCATTATCAGTAATGAGCTTAGTTGGACATCCAAATCTTGATAGAATATTGGTTTCAAGGAAGGTTATGATAACAGTATCTATGGCTTGCCTTGAAGGTATGGCCTCTATCCATTTTGTGAAGTAGTCTGTGGCTGTGAGGATCCATTTGTGTTGGGCAGAGGAGGGTGGGTGAATTTCACCAATGAAGTCTAAACCCCACTGTTTAAAAGGAATTTTATAAGAGATTGGTTTGAGGGGTAATGGTAAAAGCATTTTCTTCCCCCCAAAAATTTGACATTTGTGACATGAGGTCACATATTTTTTGACATCAGCAAACAAGGTAGGCTCGTAGAAACCAACTCTAAGGATTTTATCTGCAGTGGTCTTCTAGTAAAGGTGTCCTCCACAGTCACCTGCATGAAATTCTTCTAAAACCTTGTCATATCCATCTTTTAATAAGAAATTAAGAAGAATACCCTCATGATCTCTCAAAAACAGAGCATTGTCCAATATACAAAATTTCAAGGATTTCATCATTAAAAACCTGCTTCTAGTCCTAGATAATTTAGGAGGAGCTTGTAAGTTTTGTAAAACATAAATGGTATCATCATACCAAGGTGATTCAATAAAGGCCTGGCTGATTAGTGGACTCGCCATTTCCTCTTCATTATCTATTGCTACAATAAAGTTTATATCCAACGACTGACAGATTGATTCAACCATGATCTCGGCTAAACCTTGGCCCTTGATTAACTTAGTAGGTTTGATTTCTATATCATATTCTAAAATAGTAGCAATTCAATTTCCCCTCTTTCCATCTAGACCATCTTGAGTTAGGATGCCTTTGACTATTGAATTAGGAACATAGGCTACTATATGAGAATATAAGATGTATACCCTAAAGTACTTAATGGCTTTGACTAAACCCAGTGCTTGTTTTTCCATTATATTGTATTTTAAGGGGGCATCTCTCAGGGCCTTGCTAAAGAAGGTAATGGGTTGTTTATAGCCCTTGAAATTTTTCTACAATAGAACTGCAGCTATTGTGTGTTTAGAAGCAAAGGAAAACAAAATGAAATCTCTATCAAATTTAGGACTGATTAACACAGGTGTTTTAGTTAAGGCCAATTTAATATCCTCAAGTGATTTTTTAGCCTCAACGGTCCATTTTATGGTCGAATATTTTTTCAGCATATTGTTTAGTGATCTAATTAATTATGTTAGATTAGATATAAATCTTCTATGAAAGTTAATTTTTCCTAAGAAAGCTTGTAAATATCTAATGTTCCTAGGGTGTTGAATTTGCAAGATGGATTCTATCCTCGTAGGGTCTATCCTTATACCATCTTTTGAAATTATATGACCTAACAACTTTCCTTCTTCTAACCCAAACAAAGACTTCTTGGGGTTTAAGAAGATTCCAAATTTCCTACATTTAATAAAGACTTGCCTTAGATGATCTAAATGTTGATTGTCAAACTTCGTAAACACAGTAATGTCATCTAGATATATCACAAGGAAATCATGAATTTCTTTAGCAAAGGCTATATCCATAACCCTATGGAAAGTGGCTCCTACATTCATTAACCCAAAAGGCATTTTCACACACATAAATGTGCCCAAAGGAGTAGTAAAGGCAGTTTTGGGTTAGTCATCAAGATGAACCAAGATTTGATTATAACCAGAGAACCCATCCAACAATGAGATTCTGGTTGACCCAACTACCCTCTGTAGAATGTGGTCCATTTTGGGGAGAGGGTAATTGTCCTTTAGTGACACTTTTTTGAGGTTTCTGAGATTCACACTGAGTCTGATCTCACCAGTTTTATATCTAGTTGGCACCAAGTTTGAGAACCACTTAGAAAATTTGATTGGTGCAATTTTTTTGGCATCGTACATTCTCTAAATTTCTTTTTCAATTGAAGATAATAAGACATGATTAATCCTTCTAAGTTTTTTTCTGAAAGGCTTCTGATTTTCTTTAATGGGAATTGTGTGTTGGATGATGTTGTTGTCATAGGAATTGAGGTCCTCATAGCTCCGAGATAAAACATCCTAAAACTCTTTCAACAACTCAATGTATTTCACTTTTTCAATTGGGGGCAATGATTTTGAAAGTTTGACCAATTTAGGATTTTCCTCGGTGCCTATATTAGAGTCCTCTATATCAGACTTCAAAGGTTCCATTTTAGCTTTCCTAGGAACATCATTCGAATAAAATAAATCTTCCAGAGGGGTTAATCCCTTTGGCAAAAAAATATCTTTGAGATTAATTACTTCAGTTTCTTCACTGATTATTTCATCAATCTCAATTTTCTCTAAGCTATCTACATCTGATCTGCAAAATTTAGTAGGGTTAAATCTATCTATTTCTTCGCCTTCTTTCTCATTTATTTCTATCTCATCCTTAGTGTCAGGAACTATGGATGTATCAGTATCTATATTGTTATTTACAAACTCTTCTTCTGATATTAAAAAGTTAATTATCTATTTATGATTAGAGAAAAATTGCTAGTTCTGCAAATTATTTGGAATTGCAGGTTCGTGCCTGACTTCAGTAGCGTACTGATGGTTAAGCTGGAAGGGTAACTTGTAGGTGTTGGCAAACATTATTAAACTATGAGCTTTCATATTGTGTTTTCTAGGGATTACTGCAAGCTTTGTTTCTAGAAAAGTGTTAAGTATTTCTACAATAATATCTCTGTAACAACTTAATCTAGGGTCTTTAGTCATATATACAAAATCAATTTGTTTTACAATGAATTCAAAGTCTCCCATGATAGAAACTCTTTTAGCTCCTAAATTCCTAACTAACTTAAGACCTAAAATTAATGCTTTGTACTCAGCCATATTATTGGTACATTTAAAATTCAATCTATAGGCATGGCCTTCTAAATGATTATTTTCTAAATTGTATATCCGCACTCCTACTCCTGCTCCTAAGTTATTGACTGACCCATAAAATTCAAGATTCAATAATATATCATGCTCATAATTTTCACTATCTGGTGCAACAAACTTTTCATCAATTCCAACAATTTGGTCATCTTGTTCATTGAACAGTTCTGTAATTTGGTTAATTTCACTTTGTATAGAAACTACAATTTCTTTTGGTTCTTCTTTAATACTATCTGAAATTTCTTCTTGTGTTGGATCAACATTATATAGGATAAAAGGATCTATATTTCAGTGCATGGAGTAGATGGGAAAGTTTTGAGGCCGATCTTGCCTACTTACCATATATTTCATTATTTTTTCATGGTACGGTTTCTTAGGTTGCCCGAAAGCAGAGATTGTTGCATATGACATATCTAGTTCTAAGGAACCCTGAAGCTTGGCTCCCCATGATCTGGATAATAGCATGCCATATTTTGGTGGGATGTCAGCAACCAAAATATCCCTAAGGATGCTCTTGGCAGGATATTGGACTAAAGTAACACACAGGTCTTTAATCAATCCCACACAAGAACATATGATAGAGGAGAGAGGAGTATTTAAAGATTCTTTCATTGCTCATTCTAGTAAACTGCTCATGCATCCTATCAGTGATAAACTCAGCATAATTGTACAAAATAGCAGGACGTTTTCCTGAGGTATAAATGGGCATGAAGGCAAGTATAAGGTCATCAATGTATTCACTTGTAGTGTAGCCCAAAATGCATGATATCATGGTCACAATCGACTTTCTCCTTGTAGAGAAAATGGCTGACATATATGGAGGGGGATCTTTAGGAAGGTGTTTTTCTTCCACAATGAAAGTTTGGAGTAACTGGGCCAATCTGGATGGATTTAACTTGGTGTACTGGTCTATCAGATCCCTAATTGAGAGTGGGGTTAGATTGGGTCCTGGTTGAAAATGTAACATTTCATTTATGGATTCAGTAGTATGGTAAACAAAACCTTTTGGTCATGAGACATGATAGTTCTATGGCTAGGGATGTAGCATGCATGGCACATGTGGACAATTTCTAGGAAGGCATGCACTTTGGGGAACTAATATCTGGGTAAATTGGACTCCTAGAGGCCAATGTCAACTGAATGGTTCAAATAGTTGTCTCTACTTAAGCAATGAATTTTGAGTAGGATCTCTATTGCAGTGGTATCTTTTATTTGGAAATCCTTGTCAACGAGGGGAAGGTGGTCTAGGTCTAAATGTGGAGTCGTCACAGGACGGACATCCATGGCAATAGGGGAAGCCATTATTTAGTTCTTGTGGATTTAAATTAGGCACTTGGGGTTTATTCATATGTTTTCAATGAAAGGTGGAAAATTCTCAGAGGGTTTGGCTACAGGTTTCTTTAAATTTAAGGTAATTTTCAATTAATTTGACTTAATGAAAATAATTAACAGGCCGAATTTTTCAAATGTGAATAGGGAGTGGTATTCTATGGTGAAATACCTAGAATTGGGTGAATTGGCTTCAAATTGGTGGTTCGCGGTGGCTGCAGAAGTTTGTACAGTTCTGGTATGGACTAGGAGGACAGTGGGGTTGGTTGCAACGTCTTCTGGAGCGAATTTGGAAGTTTGTTGGTTAATTCAATGTTTGCAGGAGTCAAAAGGTTTTTTATAGTTTTATAGAGGAAATAAGCGAAAAGGGAAAAAAGAGGGATTTTCGGCCTTTTATAGAGGAAAAATTGCTTCTAGTGGGTTCATTTGCAAACGAACAGTTGGCGGTTTTTTTGGTTAATTGGGGAAGTGGTTTTGGAGGTTTGTCGCACAACTTTTATGGCATGGGCGTTATTCAGGAGGGCTCACCCGATGCAATACACTGTTTGACACATAGCATCTAGGGGGTCAGGGAAAAACCACCTTATTAGGCAGGTAAAGGCAGTCCATCGAGCGCAGTCGATATTGCTTTGGGCCATTGGATCTATGGGAAGTTTATCTAACGACATTTGGGCAGAAGAGCTGCACGGGGGAAATGAACAAGAGTTTATGGGGGGCACAAGGGTTTATTCACAGTGGTTTGGGATTATATTAGGGATAAATCGCAGGTTTAAAGTGATCGGGCCAGGCTTAATGAGGGATTAGGGAGTCGGGTGAGGTTAATAATGGGGTTAACTTAAGTTTACCAGGATTAGGTAAACTAAGTAATGTTATATCAGGATATGGGTAATTTCTATTAGTTTTTATTTAAAACCAAAGTTTGGTGTATTTTATATAGGGATTTAATTATTATACGGGAAAGGGTTTATACTGGGATTTATATAATAATGTTAATAATTAATATGAAAATGCGATGGCGGAGTGGGTTTTTCCTTAGTAAATGGGTAAGGTGAAACATTCACGCACTTAGCTTTATGCTTAGGAAAAAAATTATTTTTGTGGGTTTTTTGTGCAAAAGGGTTTTACATGGGGGGGGTATTACTTTTCCTAGGTAAAAGGTGTTTAAACATTAGGAAAAGGGATTTTCTTAAGGTAATGAGGGGAAACAGATTTTATGAAGGGGGAATGAGTTTTCATGAAGGAGGTTCTAGTACTTGTGCCCCTATGTAATTGAGCCAAGGGTTCGGTCCCTCCAAAAGTCATAGAAATGCTCTGAGCCATTTTGAATTAAAGGATTTAAGTACTTAGAACTTTATTTATGAGAATTTAGCAAGTGGAGGGGTAAAATAACTAAGGGGGTTGTTAAATAAACCAAGTTGAAACCATGTCCTTGCTTTGTTTACTGCTTATGCATGTTTGAAAGATGCATTTAAACATGACATAAGTGCTTTTGTGTGATCACTTGATATTTCTGCAACCTTTCTTCTACTTACCCATTTATTTACCCTACCTTTTTCTCTTCATTTTATTTGGGTGCATTTAGGCTAGCAAACCCTTGTCAATCATTTTTCTTTTACAAAGTAGACTATCTAATTCTAACCTTATATCCTCTAAGGGCTCAGATTAAACTAATGAGCTCCTTTTATTTTCTCTACCTATCTAATGATCTGCCAAGATTAAAATGTTTGGTCAGATTTTATTCTCTAACTATAAACATAAAATTCAAAGCATGGTAAATCAAGATTAAACAGTTTGATTAGCATGGATTGTGGCATGAATAACAAGCTGCACACAATCATCATTACGCCTAAAAGTAAATAGTAGTGGCATTCTGACTTGCCCACTTTCATTGTCTCTTTTTCTTTTTTGGGGTTCATATATCTTCATTTTTTGACCTTTTTTCATTCTTCTTGTCCTTTGATTTTTCTTTTAGGACATACCCTCTTTACATTTTTTTTTTATTTTTGAATATGGAAAACATTTGCAGAAGGCAAGGGTATGTATAATATTACAAGGCTTAACCTTAGTCATTCAAAATTATGACTACTATTGGTATAGGAAACTTACAGGGTGAAGATGGTGAAACTAGTGGTGGTGTAGGTGGGGATGGGATCCGCGGAATTCATTGCCTTATTAGATTGATCACACTTCTTGGTGAAACTTTCGCAAGATCCTCCTTGCTCACCCGTGGAGGTGAAATCAAGGGACTAGTCTCTAATTCTTCGCTACCTTCATTTCTGTAGATCCTCCCACTTTGCATAGCCCCAAACATCAAATTATTCGTATAACCCACCTTTCATACAGTAGCATATTAATCCAAGTGTTCAAAGATTTAATGTACTTACCTCGTAGTCCTTTGAGGAAGCGTCGTTCCGCCTCATTGTAGCTGACTTAAGTATCTACCACGAACTTGCTGATAAACCCTTTTATAATTCGATCAAGCCAATGGTCCACAATGCGTGCGAGCTTATCTTCAGATGCTTCTAGTTTATGCACCAACTCTGGAGTCCACACAATAGTTTTGTCGAGCCTACACCTTCCCTAACTATCTGCTAGCTTTGTGACCCACTCATACAACTCAAAGGGAAAGGATGCAAAGAAAATGTCATGGATTTCCATATATAAGTAGCACCCTAACCACTCTTCCTTTGATACTTGCGGATTCTTGTTTTCCTATGCCGCAAACTCGTGAATCTTTCTGTCTAGCCACTCTTTAATTCCTTTCTTTGTCAGATTCTAGTGACATGACATTAGACATCTCTTATGCAAATAAAGGTCCCGGTAACAGAACCATTTGTTGGCTTATTGGGGCCTGACCTAGGTTCAGAGTTGATTTAGCCAAACAAATCTCGGTACTACTGGCCCTTTCGGCAATAGTCCGTGGAGCGCGGAGTGAGGTCTCACCCGAAGTAGTATGGGAGGGTGCTAGAACTAGGTTTCCGCACCCTGGAGATGTTTGATGAGTTCAAGTGGTCCATGGTTTGACCCTACGTAAACGTCACTACCCCCACTTCCACGTACTTCACAGCTTGAGATACTATCTTTGCGCAGCCCTACTCGGGGGCCGAACGCTATTATTACCCAAGCCCTTACTAGTAATCCAATGTTAGTTGATTATCTTAGTCTACTTGCATGCTTTAAGTTATACTTAGCAATATAAATCATTCATACAGGTGCGCATAGTAAATAAACAGTATATTCGCAAATTATCTCAAACATGCAATAACCCAAGAACAGATACACAGAATTATGATAAAACTTATCTTTATTAATTTCTTCCTCGATTATAGACTCGACTCCGCCCTGTGCACTTTGCTGCAGGGATCTGTGCACTCAGCTACAGACTACTAGGCTTCTGCGCACTTAGCTGCAGAGCCTTCTCCTACTCTACAACCCAAGACACACTTAGTCACTTAGACTCTTTCTTTTCTCTACTACTTCGCTGCTATCTTTTACACTTAGAGCCTTGCTCTATTTATACAATTCCATGGTCCACGGATCATGGGTAGACCGACATTACATTACAAGATTAGGGCGGACAACCCTGTGACTCTATCATACATTTCATGCTCTGCGCCCGCAATTCACGGAGTCTTTACAACAATATCATGTCAAAACTTGGGCTTTGAGCCCCAAAACATGGGGGGATTCCATGCCCAACAACAGAGAAAATACTTCTGACCTCGATACCTTCTATAATATATGCTCCATTGACATCATAGGGTAATTATCTTTGTCCAAGGCGCGATTGAGATTTTTGGAAATCTACAAAGCGTATTTTCCCAAACTTCTTCCTCACTTGGACTAAATTAGAAACCCTTGTGGAATTTCACACTTTGTAAATGATCCAAGCATCTAGCAACTTCGTCAACTCCTTTTGAATCAGGGGATCAAGAATCAGATGTACCTTCTGTAGTTTCTACTAAAAAGGCTTGGTCCCTTCCTTTATGGGAATAAAATGTTGGATTATTAGATTGTCATAAGTTTTGAGCTCATCGTATGTCCACACAAAACCATCTCGGTACTGCTTAAATAAACAAATAAAAGACTTCCATTCTTAACGTGTTCAACAAGTATCGATATTCACAAACTTCGGATCACTTTCTGTTCTAATATTGATCTACTCATGTGACAATGTTGAAATGTGAGTTTTTGCATTCATCGGTCCTCGAAAATGATTCTACAAGTCATACCACGTTTCCAATGGTACCACACCCTTAAGCATGGAATTCTCTTTTTCGCTTGAGCCACATATTGCATTTCCCTATCATGCTCATTTTCGTCAATGGTCATGTCTTTGAGTACATCAACATTTTCCATGAAATGCAGTATCTCATGGTCATCATTGAAAACACGTAAATTAGTGATATTATTTGGGACAGATGGATTATAAATAATTTCAATAGAAAATTGTCCCTAAGAGGTGACAACCTAGCAAGAACATTTGCTAATGCTTCCACAGTTGTGTTATGTATTCTAGGAACATATATAATATTGAAATCTTGGAATTGAGAAATCAAATGCCATACCTCTTGTAGATAAATTTTGAAATTAGGTGGCATAGTGTATAGTATTCCATACGTGTCATACGACGATCTTAGAATCACTTGTTGCTTTGACATCCCCAACTTTGAGGTCAATGGATTTATGTAAGCACACGTTAAGTGCTTCATATTAGGAGGTATTATTATTGCACTCAAATTCCAAGAGGCAGGAGATCACGTGTTTCCTCTATTGCGGGTCTACTAAAACACAACCAAATCTGGAGCCCTCTTGCGTCTTTGAACCATCAATATACAAAATCCAAATATCAGAAATAAAATATCTATGCCATACACTAGTACTGTTATTATCTTATGTACACAAGTCATTTCCACTAATTGGACTAGGAAGGAGTTCAAACTGTGTGTCTAGTGGAACTCGTGAATGTTGGGCAAGGTAACACCCAAGGTCAGTCTCCAAGAATCAATTTCCAAAAGTCATATCTACGAAAGAAACTTGCTCATCCTTCCCCTCTAAGGGTGTGATAATGTGCTTCATGTAAGATTCTAATTCCACCCAGATTTGGTTGTTCCTACCCTTATATGGAAGCCATAAATGTGACCAGTAGGTATAAAAATATCATTGCAATTTGTTGGATCATTATATACACAATAATACATGATAGGCTTTAGGAATGTCCACAATTAGAATGTTGATGCATTGGTGAACTTGGTGATCAAATGATATGCTGATGAGAACATTTTTGAGGTCACAAATAACATGGAAAAGGGTCATGTCCATCTAGAGATCTAGGCATCAGTCTTATCCAATTTGGAATTTATTTTATTTGTGAGAGATAATGGCATTACATTTACGGATGAAACAGAATCAACTAAGCAATTGTGTACATTGTAATTAAAAATTTCCAAAGTCAACAAAAATGGTGGGAAGATTGTGCTAGCTTCTAATGTTAAAGAATTAACAATTGACTCCAGGGGACCAGAAGACATACAAGATCCCTTCTGTGAAGAAGCAACATCATTAATTGAGGAAGGTTATTCAAGAGCTCAGACAAGAAGTTCCAGTTGGCTTTCTATCCTTGTAAGCTCAAAGATTTAAATATTAGCGTGCGATTTATTCAAGTCTTCCACTATATTATAATCCAGTGGAGTGGGAATTGCCAAAGTGTTTGGAGGAGTGGCTTTGTCTAACACTTTCAGAGCGGTATACTTGCTTTTACTTGGCGAAAGTGTTCTTCACAATGGCACCTTTTCCAGACATATCTTGAGTTTTCTAAGATGAGTTGACAGGCAGTGTGATCTTTCTTAACAAGTGTTCCTTCATTTTCTATGTTGTTGGCTCTTGTTCAAAAACTGTCCCTTGGCCTCTCAACTTATATCGATAATTTTTCTTTTGATCTAGGGCCTCACTCAGTGGTGGTTCTTCGACAGTTTTATTTTCAGCTGCAAACGCACAGTTTAAAGCATTCATTCGTGCCCCACACTTGCAGTCCCTTTAGTCGCAACAATTTCTTCATTTTCTTCTATTTTCTCAGTCTGTTCATCTAAAAGTATTGTTTCAATCATGTGCATAGCCAGAGTGTTCATGAAGTGGTTCCACTATGGGCATGTATTTTGTGAATGACACTCTTGTTGAAAACAGAAATATTGGTCAATGCCCATGCTTTTGACATTCAACATGACATTCGATCTTTGTGCATACTTAGTTGGATGATTGTTGTTGTTTTTTCTAGTATCTCTTCTCAATAAGTTGAACTTTCAGGGCTTGTTACTGATGGTGGTCTTGCTTGACCTCTATTTTAACTCTGCGAACTCATTGGATAGAGACTTGATGGTCCATGTCAATCTCTCAAGATCAATGGATTCTTTATCCTTGAGCTTGCTTGAAGAGACCTGAAACCTTTTACTCATCTCCTTAGAGTATTTTGATGGTTCATCATTAACAATGATTCCAATCACGTGAAAGTCCTTTTTAACCGTAATGGCTTCTTTGAAATTTTCAGCCAAATTTTCCTTCGCAGTTCTCTTTGTTGAGATTGCAACAAGATGATGGAGCTTAGTGAAAAGAGTCGCCTTCACTAAGTGGGCCCGCAGGCTATTTTTGGCGCAGGTCTATTTTTAGACTATGTCTATTTTTAGACATATGGATCATGTCTATGGATTGCAGGTTGTTGTTTATGGATGATTGATCAAGTTGGAAAAATAGATGGACTTCTATTTTTTGATGAAAGTGTGAGTGATCAAGTCTATTTTTAGACTGCCAGGCTAAAAATAGAAAAGTCAAATATTATTATCTCACAATAATATTTGGACTATAAACTTAATCTTATTCTCTTGGAGCACTTCAGTTCGAGCTACGGATGTGGCACATGCAATTGCATGAAGGAAATACGTGGTTCTTATGGGTTAGTTGAATATTTGCATGCATGACTTCAGTTAGAACTCAAGTGAGTTGAGTTTAGTGGACTGGAGGTGCAGTTGATGGAGTTGTGTTCAGTTTAGCTTTGTTAAACTGGTTGTATTTAGTCTAACTGGCGAATAAACTAGAGATGAGTTGGGTGAATTAGTTATTAATTAATTCACAAGTTATTAACTCATAATACAACTAATGAATACATCAGTTAACTCAGTTGGATGTCAGTGCATGTTCAGTTCAGCAGGGACAGGTGTTAGAGAATCAGATTGCTATCAGTTGTGACTATAGTTGTGCATCAGATCTTGCACAATCAAGGGATTGAGTATGCCAATGAATTTTCCCACATTGTAGCTTGTGCTCACGTGATTTAGCCAAGGAAATACG